>JAKUBE010000229.1:0-18516 GCA_030674755.1 Metschnikowia henanensis | reverse complement strand
TCAACCGCGGCTTCACCTCAAGAAGGTTTTGAATGGCGTCGACAGAGTGCGAGGTGGTTGGTCTGTCTAAGTCTCAGAGATCTACACAGCCTTGTTCTAAAGCCTTTTGTATATATAATGTTCTTGCTTGAGGTTCAAAACACCTCAGAGGTTCTTTAAAGTGACAGTTCAGTTTTCGTGACTTTTGAAAGCTCTCATCAGAGCTGACGAAGGCAAAATCCATGAAGCGCAAGTGGTTTAGTGGTAAAATTCGACTTTGCCATAGTCGAGCCCCCGGTTCGATTCCGGGCTTGCGCAGTTTTCTTTTTCCCTTTTGCAGGAACGTTATTTAACTGTTTTCGGGAGGTTTATGGGCCTTAAGCGCAGTCACTTTTTTCAGAGTGAAAAGAAAACAACCTGCACGCGCGAAGTTGTTGTGCATACAACGAATGTCACGTGGCTCAGGGTCTTTTCATAAAGCTCGCATCCAAGGGTCAAAGAAGTCGCTGAGAGCTTTGATGAGGAAGCCTGCTCTTGAGAATGATCCGTTGATATACTCTCATTTTCTTTTTTCTTCACTATGCTCCCAAATAAAGATGCACTTTCCGAAAATTGCATGCAAAATTCACGTTTAATTATGAGATCTGGCGCGCGAAAAATAATTGATGTGCGCCCACGTGACATAATTTGCATTTTCCGCCAAAATTTCCATCCTTCTTACTGTCGCTGTTTCTATCTTATGATGTATATGATTAAGCGATGACCTGTACCATCGAAGGACTTTGAGAGGCCATAAAGGGGCAGTACATGTACCCACTTAGAGCATTAGCATGTATGACAATCCTACGGTGACCAGTTGAAAGCTCATACACATGGGTTGAGAATTTTGACAGCCCAGTATATTATTATGTAATCGAATCAGTCAATCTGAATGACTGAAGAAAAGATAAATGAAACTGTTTAAGCTTCGTATGACCAGTTCAATTGACCCAAGATCGAACGTGGAGCAACTCTCGTAAAATGTGGTTATCGATCTAATTCTCGTACACGTTCACTTAAGAAAAAAATAGACAGTATGGAAGGCAGCATCTTGGTCCATGATTCGTCTCCATGCTCTCATTTGATTGGCTCTATAGGCTTCCTTACCACATAATACTCAATCTCCCATTCTATGCTGAACTCTATTATCAACACCGACGCTCGGCCCGCCTGAAATGTCGCCGACACCGCATGCCTCTACCGCAGGGCGCGCAGCGTATGCAGTGCCATGCGCGTGTTGCGGGCCTTGACGAGCCCCAATTCTCATCGTGCGAGCACGGCGCATGAACAATCATACAGCAGAGAAATATAAACATACGGTGTTAAGCACGCGCAACCACCAACCAGCATGGAATACAGCAACACGTACATAGACGAAGGCGAGATCCCGCCGCTCGAGGACCATCACAGCACCAGTGGCGGCGCGGCACTGCAATATATACCGCACGGCGCCGAGGTGGCCGAAATCGGCAATAATGACTCTCAGCACCACCATCCTGTGGTCGACGAAGAGGAGCTCTTGGCGGCGCAGGAAGCTGCAGACGCAGCTGTAGCGCAGCAGCAGCAGCATGGAACGCCGGGCGGGGTATTTAACAACGTGGGACAGGGGCTTGCAGGAAAAAACCGGGAGCTCATGATGCAGTATTGGCAGCAAACCATCAACTCGATCGAACACGACGACCATGACTTCAAAAACCACCAGTTGCCACTCGCGCGGATCAAGAAAGTGATGAAAACCGACGAGGAGGTGCGCATGATCAGTGCGGAGGCGCCGATTCTTTTTGCTAAAGGCTGTGACGTGTTTATTACCGAGCTCACGATGCGGGCATGGATTCATGCAGAGGAGAACAAGCGCCGCACGCTTCAGAAACTGGACATTGCAGCTGCGTTGATGAAGAGCGACATGTTCGACTTTTTGATCGACGTGGTTCCGCGCGAAGAAGAGAAACCTAAGAAATCGTACCCAAACAGGCCAGACGCCTTCAATTCTCACATGCTACATGGGCTGCAGATGCTGATGCCGCATATGGGCCACATGAGAGTGCCTGGCTCGTCAGTTGGGCAGCAGACGCAGACACAGACGCAGCAGCTGCAAGTCTCGCCTCAAAATTCAGGGGTGCAGCCGTCGGTTGCAAATCACAGAACGAATGGACAAAGCATCGCACAAACTATGCCACAAAGCCAGCAGGAAACCCAACAGGGAAATCAACAGGGATACCAGCAGGTAAATCACATGGGAACTCAAAGCATGCCGGCGCAGGATGGCAGTCAATTTTTGCCCATGCTGTCACAAACTACCGTCCCTACTGCACATATACCCCCGGCTTCATCCCAATCACAAGCACATCCACTATCGCTACCACAAACACAAAAGCAAACTCAGCCTCAGGCCCAGACTCTACCACATCATCAGCCTGCAAAGGACCTGGGTCTGCCTGCAGCAGTGGACGCGCATATTGCAAGTGATGCATATCAAGGTGAGGGAAATGGGGGCATTCAATCTAAGTCAGCCATGCAAACGGGCGAAGGCAATGAAGGCACTCAGCCACAAGACCATAGGTCCGTTCAGCAGGGGTCTAGCCAGCAAAGTGCTGAAAACAACCCCAGATCTGAGGGCGCTCTGTTGGCTATAGATATGTCGCACAGTGATCCCGCTCAGCAAAGAGACGATAGACAATATTACGGAGACTATACTTCTTACGAAGGGCCAGAATAGGCGCCTTCATTTTGTGGCATCTTAAACAAGCGCGAAAAGCTATAACCTTTCTGATCAGGTCACAATTCCATGGATCTTTAGAAAAGACACTCTTGTAAAGACACTTTGCTAAGCAACTAAGAAGCGAAAATTGGAGGATACTCAGCATTTATCGATTCTTGAGACAACGGGCCGGAGTTTTATACTCTCGATTCAGAGAGCGCTCGAATTCATGCTCTTTGCATAATTCTATTGGCAAAGATGGGAAACGACATCATTCAAGAATGCTCGCTTTACCCTGAGAGTATTTCAGGGTGTTTAATTGTTCTTTCAATTCTGATGACAAGGGCGGGAGTTAGAAAGGGAGATAACATTGATTGATACAAAGAGACACATCGACAGACGAGACCTTCATCTTCGCCCATTGTGGTCAGTCAAATGACGTCTCACGTGACGCTCCGTGATCTCAATGTAGCTCCCAAAACACAGGTGGGCTACAAAACTACAGAATCTGTCGTTTTCCCCACATGGAACTTGATGCAGACATGTCTTCAGAAGTTCCTGAGGCATTACCCCTAATGGAAACACGCTAGTTGTATGGGACACTTACCTACAATAAGCTGATGCCCATCTCGTGTAACAATAGAGGCAAATAAATTGTAAAAGATGAGCACTTTCACTTTTGGAATGCAGAGAGGTTCACAAATCGTGAAAAATCTGATCTTGCTTCGTTCGGGCGATTGTCTAAATCACGAAACATGGAATAACTACGAAGCAGATACCAACGAACGGAACTTAATACTGGGAAAATGCCATCCTCACAGGATAAAAAACACAAGGTAATCGCAGGATTGCGGTGACTAAACTGCAACTCCCTCTTGCTAAATTGATAAAACTGTGTAAGTCAGACGTGTAGGCGTGCAAAGACTTGATCACCAATCTACAGGGAGACGAAGTTTCGACGAAGTTCGGTCCTACTGATGACTGCCTACCCCTCGAAGTATTATATGTATATGTTTCCCATTAATTTCCAGTTGAAGCTTGAGACTTCCCATGTTTGTCGTCGCCATACATGACCTCATTCCTAAAGTCGTGTCCTGTCCAAACGCTAATTGGCCTATTTGGAATCGGTACTCAAAAACCAACACCTCTTGTCGTAAAGAAGACTTTCCAATAGGGGTAAATCGTGATCATGTGACTGAAGCCGTGCGTGGCAGATCATTCAAATTTAGGCCAAATCAAGAGTGACCATGGAGCCGCATGTCGTTGTGCACTCTGTACTGCATACAGGGCCCCATTCCCCGTTGATCGATCTGGCGGCTGGTCCCATGGAGTCAGACCAAAGTGATTTTGTATTAGATACCCTAGTTAAAGCAATTCCCATGCTAACATAAAATCAGATTTCCGTGCCTCTACCTAAATGTCGAACCTGCCGAAAGAGATCTCGAACCCGATCTCGCGCAATCACACGCGTGCTGCACATAAGCCCCACACTCCGATTGCCATATAACCTCCTTCTCGTTCTTTGCTCCTGGTTCGCCCCTGAGAAAGCAGCTTCTCACGGTTTCCATGTCGGCTATATATAGAGGACCCGCTCCACCAGCTCTGCTAAAGTTCGCCACACGGAATCTTCGAATTAGTGCCAGATTTTCTTCGACTAGCAATTCGACTAGCAAATCGACTCGTTCTACTTCGCTGCCTTTGATTGTCTCACGCACTCAGTACCGATTCATATCCTCACTTTCGTTGGGCTCTTCAATCGCACATCCCACAAGACATCTATCAAGACAATTGCCCACAAAATCATCAAGGCATTTCTCGACCACTTGTGCAAAAAGCGCTTATTTTCCCGCTCAGAAATACCCAGCAAATCCTATCCCTTTTCTGTCCAGATTAGCCGCCAGGACTCCCCACAATACAACCCCTTTCAAACACTTCAAAATGAACTTGATGACCATCTCCCAGCTGTTGGACGAAGCGTACAACAAACACAAAATTGTGCCTGAGGTCGTGGACCTGTTTTCGACGCAAGGATTATTGACGATTGAGTACGGCGGCAAAGACCAGGTCACGCTTGGAAACACTCTTTCGGTGGACGGCACCCAGACCCCACCTAAAGTGCAGTTCACGCTCAACCTGCCCAACCAGGACTCCGAGTTGCTGGTGCAAGAAGAGGATCGCTTCATGTTGGTGTTGACGGATCCAGATGCACCTTCAAATTCCGACCACAAGTGGTCCCAGTATTGTCATTGGATCGTCACCGACTTGACTTTGAACACCAACAACGCCACGAGCAAGGATTCGTTGTCCACAATCTTGGATCTCTCTACGGGGAACGATCTCGTTTCGTACCAAGGCCCGGCGCCGCCAGAGAAGACTGGCAAGCACAGGTACGTGTTTTTATTTTACAAGCAAGATCCACAGGCCAACTTGGTCGCGCCTGAAGATAGACCCACGTGGGGCACGGGAGTACCTGGCTCGGGCGTGAAGGAGTGGATCAAGAAGCATGGCGGCAAGAGCGAGTTGCTTGCAGTGAACTTCTTCTATGCGCAGAACAAGGTCCAGGAATAGGTAGTCGAGATGTGTTCGTGTGGGCCCATCTGAACTTCACTATCTTGAAATATAAAACGTACATTTAACGAACCGTGAGGCTGCTGTTGGCGGTTGCGGACCCAAGATTCCAGCATCGTCTTTCTGTGTTCATTTGCCTAGTCAGGGTTCTGATGTAATTCTATTTCCAGCTCCACCATTATGTATGACCAATCCAAAATTCCTCTTCGCGTGATTTTGTAGAAGTGGTAATGAAAGTATACTAAGGTCAAGTGTCTCAAAAACTCAGGTCTAGCAGGTGCTCGATATTTGTCACGGAGAGCCATTCGAGATCTTCATTTCCACCTCTCATTTCCACTTCTCATTTGCTCTTGCTTGTATGCCTCTTGCAGTTCCTGCTGGAGCTAACCAACACAAACAAAATCGGTTTGGCGTCTCACAAAATTTCTTTTCTATCCGAATGAGAAGAGACTGTAATGAGAGTGATGATGTAGCCGTATGACTCTTTATGAGGCATGACTAGTATGACAAAGATCGTTCTCTTGTAAGCTGATTTCAACCACTAAACGGAAACAGAGCCTGTTCAAGATCTCATATGAGATCAACACACTGAGTTTTGAGCTGTCATAACTTCATAAATCACGCATCTAGCTGTTTCATGATCTTGAAAGTACTTATTTAGATTAGTTCAAGACTGCCTCAACAGAGATCAACAAATCGTAATCAATTAAACCGAGAATGGCTTCAAAAAGCTCCCAAAAGAAGTCTCATTTAATAATCGACCAAAATTTAACGGGACCTCGCGGAACTGTAGTCTTTCGGGCTCACGACCAAACCCTTGCCTTTGGTGGCACCCCGGTATATAGTCTCGATGATGTCGATCATCTCTTGCTTGTTATCAATGAGAAAGTTCATCTTGTTGTTGTTTCCTGTTCCAAAATCACACATCATATGCTTGTTTCGCCAGAAAAACATCACTGTACACGGATCGTAGAGCTCATACATGTCGTTGAAATCCTTCACAATGGAAGTATCGCAGAGATAGATCGCTGCAAAGTTCTTCACTTTTTCCGCAATGCCAAATAAAATCTCGTCCATGATCATACAAGGAGTGTCTGCGTCGTTTCCAAAGCGAATAATCACGAGCCGGTCGTCTTCCGAAAGAATCGCCTGATCTACATGCCAGCCAGAGTTAAGGTGCGGAAGAAATATCGAGCTCATTAAAGTATGTGGGAGAGAAAAAAGCGAGGTTCGGGAAGGAAAAATGGACAAAATAGGAAGGTGAATTTGAAGCAAGTATTCAAGGTGGATAAGAAGGGGAGAACAGGGTAGGTAAGAGACAATTGATATGGATCTGTTGTATTGTAATTTTTATAATGAGCTCAGATGGTAGATGCGATGGCGAGATGCACATCTGGGGCAAGCGCGGCATGGCAATAAGGTATCTATTAGGTGTCTTTGTTTTAGTCAGAGTAGAAAGTGGACACCAAAAACAAATTTTGTTATTTGTGATCGAGAGATGTGACTTGGAATGGCAAACTAGCCAATGTAACGGAACGCATACAATAATTGTACTCCGGTTTCCATTAATCGTGGGGATCCATAAGAGGCAGTGTGGATAGAAACTTGGAATTAGTTAGCCGCACCTCTTGGCGTGTAATGTTGCGAGCTGATCGCTACATCTTTACATATTTCTGGTTTCAGATTGCTTTTGAAATAGCCATTATTTGAGAGGGAAATGAATTTGAGGTGAATAGGCGCTAGGAGAATGTTTTGGCAATATTGACAGGCTTTTTGGAACAAGAAATAATTATCGCAGACGATGAAAATTGGGCTCAAGGAACACCTCGGAGGACTTTGCTCTTAGCTCTCTTTCTCTTTGTAAATGATAATTTAAGCCCGAAGAAAGAATTAACAATTTAGAGATACCTTCGGAAAACCTTAAGGGTTCAATCTGGATATATCTGAGACGTGTTGCAAAAAAATGCGCTGAGTGTTTGCTCGCAAAATTACCTTCTTGTTCAATGTAGCTCAGTAAGATGTGGAACAAAGGAAAATAAGTGAAAGTCCCCCAAGAAAGTCCAATTTAGTTTGAGCCACTACCCGAACTCACAGAACTATCGGTAAAGAAAATTCCCTGAACTTCGCGAGAACAAAGAAACCAAAAATCACTGGCTCATTTTTTTGGCAGCCACTCGGTTTAGCCGAATTGTATTGTCAAATGTGTCATTCTTCTCGGTTTTGCAGCTATATTGCTCTATCGTATTCTTCGAAGCATGTTAAATGAATCTCGTTAAGTGAGGTTCTCCTTTTATAGCAGTGGTGTTATTCCGCCTTGCTGTTCCCTAGAGAAGATGTGAGTCGCTGCCAAACGAATTGGCCTAATAGTAGGATAGAGTAAAAACACAAGCATTTCAATTGAGCTTCCCCACTTTCGATAGATTCATCAGTCAAATGTCTTTGCTCTGATTTGACAAAAAGCAAATCAAAACAAGACAAGGTCACTTTACAAGTTTCCGTTGATATGTTGTAAATGTTTATTGTCTTATATGATAAATCTTTGCGTCCTCTATCGAGGACCTAGGCATTGTCATTCTTCGTCTCCACTTCTATTCTTCGCGTTCATCTCTTCACAATTTTCTTCAAATCGTTTAAGGTTTAGCTGCCACTTACGAAAAATTACATTGATGCAGCTTCCCATGGTACAATATCATTGTGTATGAGAACAACAAAACACGAGTCTTTTAGGGCTATTGACAAACTGCCTACCTACATCAATTGAAAGTATATAAATAATACGAAGCATCCAGGTTTCTAACTTAATCAAAAAACAACCAGTCATAGAGATGAAGAACAAAAAGAAAATCTTTCCCGTGATACCCTTTCACACATTCTGGTAAAGAACGTTGGGTGTAAGTGAACACTCATTTCAGAACCGAGATGGAATTTTCTCTAAGTCTATAATACTGAAAGAGGCGGTGGATGGCTTCTTTGAATCTCAGAACGACGTTCACGTGATCGCATGTGAGGCGTATGGAAATCTTCAGTATGAAATCGATCGGCTCTCTTTGTTCAATGAAAAGGGTGTTTCACCTCCCGAATGGATTGATGAGATCACCAAAGAACAATATGCTCCGAACACTATTGAGGCATCAAAGAGAAAGTTCGAGAAGTCTTTAGCGAACTTGAAAAACAAACGTAATAGCTTGGCTCCTGAGGTGTTTTACAAACAAGAGGCAATTCAATGGTGTAAAACATGGATCGAAATTACGTCAGGCGAGGAGTTTAAGTCTCCCGACGAAATGTACGCTAAAATATGGAACGTTCACGAAGAGATTGTGGAATACTTTGTTCTTCAGTGTGAAGCATTTTTCAAAGGAAAAGCATCGGAGAACTTGCGTCGGATGAATCGGAATCGTAACTCAAAGTTGGTGTTAGTTGCTGCTCACATCAAAAAAACGAAAAAAGAGCCAGTTGGTTAGGAAAAAAAGTGGGAATGCGGTGAAGAACTGGTCAAAATGTTGACTACTGTCGAAAATTGGCATAACATTTGTTGGAATTCCTGGAAGCGTTGATGCCTTCTATCTGTGTAGTGAACAAATTTCAGAACAGCTTCTGATTATGCGTAGAATTCTTCTCTCTTGTTGACAGAGAAATCATTCTCAAAGTAAAGTTCAAAAGGAATGATCAGGTATAAAGCGCGAGAGGAAATTTTAAAAACCTTATCCATTTATTTGGAATGTCCATTTCCGATTTTCTACCGTCTCGTTGCCAATTCTATTCAGTGTAACTAGTGTTGCTGCGAAAATTACAGACGCGTTTTTTGCACCCATTTTTAAGATCGCCTTCCCGAGAAACTTTTCGGCTCCCCCTGACTTTCATGCCAAAAAGAAGATCTGCCTACATATGAATAGGTCTCGTACTTATTTGACAAGAGTATGTTTAAAAATCTGGGCACCGAGAACTCTTCGAACAACGGTAGAACTGTGGATCCAGAACTATGCGGCCCAACAAATATCGAAGTTGATAACGAGGAACAACTCCCAACACGTGATCCCTCTAAGTCTGACAATCCCGGCTTTTTAAAGTCATATGAGATCCCTGATTTTGAAAAACTGAAACATTTGGACCAGTATCGTGCGATTACTTCATGCCCGCTTCTGCTTTTTGCAGTCCCTTCTTCGAGGATCGACGTGACTAGCCCTGATGATAGCATGGTCCTAAAACACCTCATTTTGAGACATCGTGCGCAAAAGGACCCGGCGTTTTATTTCAAGTGGGGAATCTGGAAGAGTAGAGATGCCCAAAAAAGCCTTGTGATCGATGATATCATTGAGACAGAAGTCCAGCTAGTCACGTGGCTCAAGCACATCAGTAAAGACCCGCCGGGTGAATCAGCGTTTCTCCGGCTCGGGCTCCATCCTGATCGGGTTTGTGGCAAACTAGCAATGAAAGTTGGTAAGAAAGACGCAAAGGAGATTTTTGGAAAAGTGGCATCAGTAGTCTTAGGGGAAAATATCTCCTTGCCCATGGCCCTTTACCGTACGTATGATAAAATATGAGGAGGCAAGATTGAGAACTTGAGACCAACTGAGACAAAGATCTGCTTGACTCTCATATGATTCTCTTCTCCCTAGTCAGCCTTTTTCTTGCACGTTTGGTGAATCACGAGCCAAGATTTAAATGCGGTGAAGACATCGTCTATGGTTTAACTTTCATTCCTGACAGTTCTAACACTGCTCTTTCAATTTTGGGGCAGAATATCGACTAACAACTTAGTCCCCGTGATTGGCGTTGATTTGAACCAATGGCCTTCTGAGTATAGCATAGTGAAGCTTTGGCTCGGGCCGAAACTTTCCATTGGTCAACCGATACTCGCGCAGGTGGCCTCACTAATTACCCGCCTAAAAACTTTGCTTCCGAGAAAGTTTGAGGAAGTGTTCACCAACGCCGTCTATGTTCATGAACTGGGCCACACTGTACCGCTTAATCAGCCATGGTGCGAAGAAAAGTGCGAGCAAAAATCACCCAACTGAGTAAATACAGAAGAAAGGCGGTTCTGATTTCTGCTAGAGATGCATGAAAAATAAGCTAGAACATAAATCGTTCGAAACTAATGGTAGTGCTGTTTTAGTATTCCAGCTTCTGCCCCAGATTCTATCCCAAGACAAGTCATAACCTGTCACGTGATACAACATGGACGGTCTCATTCTCCCAGATGAACGACTATGAGGCATGTGAAAAGTCTCGAAAAATTTTCAGAGAATTGCATTTGAGCTTTTGAATGCATCATCAAGAAAATCTTGGCATTCTTTGAATATAACACGATGCACATGACATTCAGGGTCCTCCACCATCACGGGCCAGTCCACATTACCAATCACGTGACTTTACTATCTTCAAGTTCCGCATCATATGAAAAAAATTCCGCGATGAATCGCTACCATCATCCCATTGACTTTAATCTTTTGCACCCTTCGCCAATCACACAAAAAAGTTAACTTCCAAACCAAGATGACAGAAATCGATCTTGGGATTACCGCTGATATGCATGTGCACCTTCGTGACGGGAAAATGATGGAGCTTGTCACTCCTACAGTGAGACAAGGTGGATGTTCAGTAGCATACGTGATGCCCAACTTGGTGCCTCCTGTGACCACGCTAGAACGCGTGAAACAGTACAAAAAAGATTTGCAGGACCTTGCGCCAAAAACGACGTTTCTTATGAGTCTCTATTTGTGCAAAGACTTGACGCCTGAGTTGATCCACGCGGCGGCTAAAGAAGGGGCTATCCATGGCGTGAAATGCTACCCTGCGGGTGTGACCACAAACTCGTCTGCAGGCGTCGATCCCAACGATTTCACACCGTTTTATCCGATTTTCGAGGCCTTGCAGCAAGAAAATTTGGTGTTGAATATCCATGGCGAGAAACCTCCTTCCAAGCACGAGGATATCCACGTGCTCAATGCGGAGCCTGAGTTTCTCCCCGCTCTAATTAAGTTGGCACGTGATTTTCCCAAATTGAAAATCATCTTGGAGCACTGTACCACTAAAGCTGCGATAGACACTGTGAGAAAGCTCCATAAAGAAAACCCGGAATCACGTGTTGCAGCCACTATCACTGCACACCACCTTTCACTTACTATAGACTCGTGGGCGGGTAACCCGATCAACTTCTGTAAACCCGTGGCGAAATTACCTGCAGACATGCGGGCTTTGGTTGAGGCAGCAACAAGTGGCGAGCCGTACTTCTTTTTCGGCTCGGACTCAGCCCCGCATCCGATCGGAAGCAAGGCAAAGCATGTCGGTGTATGCGCGGGTGTCTATACGCAGCTGCATGCAATTGCGTACTTAGCCGAGATCTTCGAGTCGGTGGGGAAAATGGATACTTTGGTGAAGTTCGTGTCTAAGAATGGAATGGCGTTTTATGAGATTAAAGAAGATGATTTGGTCAATAAGGATAGAGCTGTTTTGGTCAAGAGAGCTGGCCAGGTGCCGGAAGCAATTGGCAACGAGACTATAACTGTGGTGCCTTTCAAAGCGGGCGAAAAGTTGCAGTATGCCGTCGAGTGGAGATAAAAAGGGCCGAATTAATGCATCAGCTACAAAATGTACGAGCGCGTGCCTAAAAGAAAAGCGGATTGATACTCTACTGTGAGTCATTCCTAGTTATTGCACTTGTTGGGATTACAATAGTCTTTGAGCTAATAGTCTGCATTGTCTGCTTGATGAACGTGCAATATTAGAAAACAGACTCCTCAGCCAAAGCTTTTGTTCCAGTGTGCTATTGGCAACACGTGTTTCTGCATGCCGAGTGATCGAAGACGACGTGCATGTGAGTGTGTTTCAAACGAAATGGCGATGAAAAGAATTTTCTCTGGTTCAACACAGTAATATGTTGGCGCTATGGAATGACGGTAATGCCAAGAGTGATTTACAGACTCGTGAGTAGAAGGATGCCAAACTCATTGGCTTCGACAAAGATTACGATACAATCTTGAATTAACTTCTCCTCGTTCATGACTTCGATCGTCTCCCCAGTCTTTCTTCTTTTCCTCAATTGCTACTACAGTACTAGCTACACTACTTTCTGAATCTCTTCCTACATTTGTCGTCTTTGTTCCTTGCACCAGTGTTCTTTTTACTTCTCGATTTCCCGATGCTCAAGCTTAACTCTCTTGGCTAAAAGATACATGAGGATTTAATGAGGAGCGAGATAGTAGTGCTCCCGAAACCGCTCAAAATGCATGTCAGTCATAGCCAAAACAAGTGATACGATTCAAAACGCCGACACTATGCACGAATGAATGCAAGATTGAATGGAGGCTCAAAATGCATCAAGTACGACCCCAGTCAGAGTTGTAATTGCATGTGATTTTAGCGTTGATCACGTGACGTGCCAAAGAATTCCGACTCAAAGGTACAACCCACCTGTCTTAACCGAATGTTCAGAATTCTATGTAAAGCCACACACGAAGAACTTCACCATCAAAATATAAAAATCATGACTCCTATTTTTCGCCTTCCACCGAAGATGCTTCTTAGAAAATAAACTGACATACTGTACGAGCACACCCAAATTCTATCGGGCAAATATCACGTGCACTTATTACCACGCACGCGCAGCTTCGCAACCTCAGGAACCGCAGGTGTCAAAAAGCCAAGAAGCGCATGCGTCATATGGTGTCGTGTGACCTTATTTACGAAGGCGATGGCTCTCAGCAGAGAGCAAAATCAAATTTATGAATGAACATAAGTAATCTTTTCGTGACAGAAAAAAGTAAATGTAATCTTACCACGCAATTGTCATGGAGAATACGCAAACTCCACGAGTCCAGCTCTGGGCTCGCAGCTAATAAATTCCGCTTTCAGGTTTGCGCGTCACGTGACTCGGCACGACACGCAAGCCTCTTTTGAATCTGCGGAATATTTGTTGGCCCCTTAACTGTGCACACCGGCAGATCCGTACGTATGGCCGAGATGCGCACGGCAGAGGCTCTGTGAGTTAAGTACTAGCTTAGGATTCCAGGCGAATGTATTAGTGAAATGACTTTAAAACACACGTGGGACTTGTCTGAAACATTCGTAAAACTGCCTGGCGCTGATCTAATAAACCACTTGGACCCAGGACTCCTGGATGCGGCAATATCCACGTGGTGGGTGCTAATGTGCCTTTGACACGTTCTGGAAATTCATGCCCGAACTTTTTATTACTGGGCACGCGTTGACCCTCAAGCGCTACGCCCACGTTTTGTGCCTCGCACGCCAGTTCTGCAAGAACAGACTTCGTGCATTTGCTTCGGCTAAGGAAGATTGAAGCGGGAAGTTTTTCCTATTAAATCTAGCGAAAACTATCTAGGTAAGCAGTACATGTGGGTTATGAAACCAACGATAAGCGGAAACACCGGAAAGATAAGACTCCAAGATATTAAGTTCAGGGTGCTTATCAGTGAAGACGATTCTGGCATAGGTCCCTAATGCCGGAACGAAGCGCGCATATTGTGGGTGGCAGTTATGTGCAGTCCGGTGCCGTTCGTAATAACCTTGTTCAAGTCATTTTTTGCGGCCGCATACTGGCCTAGCAGGCTGCATGCAATCTGGACGCGCCTGGCACCAGCTCGTGTAGGCGTTATGCGATATCGAAGCATATATAATGGGAGAGATCCACGGAATTTCATTGACTGGCAAATATTCAAAATTCGAGCCTGTGACAATTTTCGGTTTTTCAAGCCTTTCGAGACTTTCTGTATTGACCTCCCTCGGGACTCGCACCAACATCCAAGAGTCTAGTTGATGCGCCGCACTATCTAAAAAAAGATATACGAATTTCAGATCGACCCGTTTCCCATCAGAACACATAGCATTTTTCGATTCCATATTTCCCAAGACCTTTACACACCTTTATCACAACATGGCATCCAGAGACCTCCCTCATTCTTTCAACGAGGCGCTTTTTGGCTGGGCCAAGAAAATCCCAGGCGAGATCTCGTTCCATCCAGAAAAGGAAACTGACGAGAACGGCGAGGTTAAAAAAGTCCAAGCGAAAAATCTCTGGCCTGCCTTTATCTCCGGAGCAGGGCTTTTTTCCGACGGATACGTGAACAACTCCATTTCTACCGTGACCACGTGTCTTTCTATCATCTACGGCGAAAAATATACCGAATCCAATGCGATCTCCAATATTTCTGCCATCGCGTTTGCAGGTACCGTGATCGGCCAATTGTCGTTCGGATACATTTCCGATCACGTGGCCCGGAAAGGCGGCATGTTGATCGCCAACATTCTCTTAATTTTCTTCACGATTCTATGTGCCGTGGCCACGTGGGGTAAGACTCCAGAGGGTTTGTTTGCAGCACTCACCACGTTCAGGTTTTTCTTGGGTATTGCCATTGGCGCAGAGTACCCCACATCCTCAGTGATTGCCTCTGAATTTGCCAATCAATTGCCGCCCGGCCACAGAAACAGGTACTTTTGTTGGTTCACGAACTTCACCATCGATGCGGGGTTTGTGGTTTCTGCGTTTGTGCCCTTGGTGTTGCTTTGGATCTTCTCTGAAAGACACTTGACCGCCGTCTGGAGATTAACCTTGGCGCTTGGCGTGTTCCCGCCCTTGGCGCTCTTTTTCATGAGACGCAAGATGAAGAACTCGGACTCCTACGAGAAGTTAAACATGAAGTCGGTGAAGAAGTTCCCCTTCTGGCTCGTGGTCAAGTTCTACTGGTTCCGCTTGGCCGTGGTGTCGATTATCTGGTTCGTGTACGATTTCTCTGTGTACTCGTTTGGCCTCTACTCGTCCTTCATCCTAACGGAAATCTTGCCTGGTAACGATACCTACAAGGCGTGGGGATGGAATGTCGTATTCAACTTGTTCTACATCCCCGGCTCGTTCTTGGGTGGCTTTTCCACCGACTACTTGGGCCCTAGACTCACGTTGTTCATTGGCCTTATGTGCCAGGGCGTGATCGGCATGGGCATGACTGCTGGGTACTCGCACTTGAAAAACCACATTGCGGGGTTTGTGGTCGTGTACGGAATCTTCCTTACTCTTGGCGAGTTTGGTGCCGGTAACAACGTGGGTGTTTTGGCCTCCAAGACATCGGCCACCCCGATCAGAGGCCAGTACTACGGAATTGCAGCCGCCATTGGCAAAGTGGGAGCTTTTGTAGGCACGTACATTTTCCCGATCATTATTAAGAACAACGGCGGTTACTCGAGCGATCGGGGAATCAAGACGGCGTTCTACGTCTCGTCGGGATTGTGTTTCTTTTCGGCTTTTCTCACGTTGTTTTTCTGCCCTTCTATTGGGCAGGACTCGATCAACAAGGAAGACATCGCATTTGTGGAGTACTTGAAAACACACGGCTACGATATTTCGCAAATGGGCAACGGCGAGGTTGTGCATGACTACGAGAGCTACACCTCGGGCGAGGAGAAGGCCAGAAACGTCAACGTGCCAGAGTCAAATTTGAAATAATGCTTGACGATTAGCGTTGGAAACCATAATTAGAGATGGGGTACTTTGGCCGGGATGATTCTTTAGAAAGGACGGTAGGGGTCTTGTCTAATATTGTATAATGATTATTTCTCGAATCCAAAACTGCTTTGGCTTCTCATTCCGGAAAGACACGATGAATGTCACTCTAGGAGGATGATCGTGATCCTGGCTAATACATTAATCGATAGGGGGATACATGAGTGCGCCATATTCCTTCCTTATGTTCGGACACATGCGGGCCAATAAGATATTTTTTTTAAGGTCGTCAGGATTTGCTTGATCATGAGCCCCAACTCCGTACGTTTTCTGACATCGAAACAAAAATTTTCGTAAACAGAAGTCTTGCCAGGACTCGCGCATCTACGGATGGGGCCATAGAACGTCAATCACTTACAATGAAGGCAGGCCTGCAAGGGAGACGATAACAGAAGTATCTCGAGTCACCTAAAGAGGGCTCTATAGGAGCGGGTGACATATCAATTGAGAACTTTCTTCCACGCTCGAATTACTTTCTGAACTCACGCGCTTTTGGGGACGGGAAACAGTAATCGTTTAATACTATTTAACCACGCGGCGGTTTTTCGAAGACGGTTGTATTCGACTTCGCTGCTCATCCCGTAGTTGCTTTTCAAATCCCAATATCGTCTAGTATGAATGAATTCTGATGTTGCTTCGTACATCGGTTCGTGCCTTTTTGTAGACGAGGATTCACGGTGCATCACCGAAATTCGATTCCCGAGACTGTGTTGCCAAACTTCTGACAATTACAAAAAACTCTAGTAACTACTCTGGATTTTTAATAGTAACAGCAACGCTTACTATCAGTAATGCTCGTAACTACAGGGCTTAATAATAGTGATGAAACAGCATGCAGAACCTGAAGTCAGGAGATTTCTTCATGCTTTGAAGGATAACGTGTGTAGCGCCTGGACGAAACACTCTCTGTGTATTTTCCGACTCAATACACAGCTTTGTGTGAATCGTTTGGAGTGAATGATTGACTATGGGACTTAATAGACTGCGTACTGCTTGGTACTGAGCGCAGAAAGTCTTTCACCGATTGGGTGCTTGTGAGTTCACGACTAAATTAGGGTACAGAATCATTTCTTTTTCTGTCTGATTCATCTGATTAACAGACTTGAAATCTATACTAGTTTCCAGACGAGGTTCTAAAAGCTCCAAATACGAAGGAATTTCATTGCGCCACACCTGACTGCTCGCTCACAGAGGATCAATCAAAGAATGCCGCGAAGGAAAATTTACCGCAACGAACGCCGGAGGAGATCGGTTGCATGCCTTTATTGCAACCGACACATATAAAGTCGAAGTGGTCCTTTTCGGAATCAAACGACCTGTCGCACGAAAGAGACCGATTGCCACGAGAGCTTTCTCGTCCTCGCTAGTGCCGGAATCTTCGATAGGAATAGCTTCCAAGCTGATAACTCAATTGGCACATAGTCTGTACACGACCGAAGAGGCTTCTATCAGAGACGGAAATAAACGCTTCCTTTTTTCAGTTTATGAGGCTTTTAAGTTGGCTACTCACCAATCCAACAAGACTGAAAGTAGTAACAAGCCAAGGAACCGATTGTTATTACAGTAGTAATTACGCGCGGGAATTGTATATATTACGATGCATCACTGCCCTGGAAGGCCGGCCTGATCAATTGAGAGAAGGGCCACATTCTAGGCGACACATGATTCTGTCGACTAATCACAAATGATGACCGATTTATTCCCATGAATGACTCATTTTCTGGAGCAAGCCCAACTTGTGTGGGGCGAAAAGCAAAGCGCCACCAAACGACGACTGTACAAGAAATTGCGCCAGAGAGCGCGCCGCCTGGTGACGACACCAATGACCTAATCACCAAAGCAGCAAAAAACATATCTGCAAAAACCGGGCAAGAACTGGACATTTCCTGCCGAGAAACGCACGCCCTCTTTCTCAGTCAGGGGAGAAGAAACAAAAAGTGTAGCCGGCGCAACAATGTGGTTTCCGGGCTGAGGGACTTGCTCACTAATTTCCAATTCGGGCTCGTGAACAACACCAGATTGCTCGCCCAAGCGTGGATAGCCAAAAAGAGCCTGACGAGCCAAAAAGAGCCTGACGAGCCAAAAAGAGCCTGACGAGCCAAAAAAAAAAAAAGCCAAGAAAGAAAGAAAGCCTAAAAAGCCTAAAACCCGCGAGAGACAAAAGATACTCCTGCACCGCTGACAATGTCATAGACAAGCGGCCATGAGTAAGCGCAGGTGCATCTCCGGGAGCCAGCGTTTTTTTCGGCGGGAACCCACCGAGCGAGCTCAGCTTATTGTGGCTGGAGAAATAGTGCCTCGTTGTGATTCAACGGAATGTCTCAGTGCGAATGGACGTTTCTGGGGCCACCTCGCTTCTTCACGGCGCAATCGGCAGATAAGTACCAGAGAACAACAACGGGATAATAACAAAGCAGAAACCACAAGGCAGAAATCACAAAAGAAAATCCATAACGGAATCAAAACACATCGCAGAATTACTAAACAAAAACAAAAACAAAAACAAAACAAACAAACAATACAAATCAAACAATCAAACAATACAAAGCAAACAAACACAACAAAACAAAAAGTCTCGCTGCTTTCGGGCCCCTCTGGATCTGATCGCCCGTCACTGGTCTCTCGCGCCTCTCCCAATCACAACGGGCGAGGGCCCGCGCGCAGCGTATGCAAGCGCACCGACGTCATGGCGACTCAGACACCCAACCGGTGCAGCGCCATT
>JAKUBE010000228.1:0-18520 GCA_030674755.1 Metschnikowia henanensis | reverse complement strand
CATGGACCAAGCCGTACTGGAGCCTGAAAAACGCGCCCATTTTCCAGCTCAATTCTTTAAGGTTTGATACGAAGACCCTGATGGAAAGCGGGGGCCGTTTGAGCCTCGACGGGTCGGAGACTCTGTTTTTGAGCTCCTCGGCCTCGGCAGACTCGGGCATCGTGCTCCGCACCATGATATCCATGAACCGATCCATGAAATGCGCCTGATTTCGGTGCATTTCTTCCGCAGACAGAGCAACCTTATCGATGAGTTCTGCCTCTGCTTCCAGATACTCTGCGTCCGCAGACGGCAGATTGCTTTTGCCCTCGATCTTTTCGAGCCCGAGCCCAAGCATGGCCGCGGCAGTCCCGGCGGCAAGACCCCTATTTGAGTCGTATCCACGCAGCTCCGCAATGTTGGTAGTATAGTCGTACAACTGGGACACCAAGCGGGCCCTATTTGACCGCTTCAGGGGCGGGAAAGTTTCTGCCATGATCTGGGTGGGCTTAGAAACGGTTCCTGAGCCGATAAAATTTGCAACTTTGGTTGTTTTGGCAGAAATTGCGGGAGATATTGATGGTCAATTAGATGATGCCATTGGAATTGGGACTTGCTCGCATGGCTGTGGGGCAGCCAGATCAGGCAGAAGGGGGGGGCACATGGACGCGCAGTCTTGCTCGGGGTGGGAGAAATAAAAAAAAAACAAAAAAAAAAAGACCTCGCGTGTGAATTTTGCAGCCGCGACATCGCCGAGCCAGTTCGCTAGCATCAGAGAAATGGCATCGGACATAGGACCGAGAAACACAACGAAATCACAGCAATTCCCGGAGAAAAGCGGTTTCTAGCAACAGCGTGGCCGTGGGGCGGTTTTCAGGATTCCAGTGGAAAATCAGGCCCATGAATCTGGAGAAGTTGCTCTGGTCGCTTTTGCTTTCGTTCGAGCTGTGCAACCGCATCGACACGTCGAGTGACCGCGCACTAATTTTAACGTTTCGTTTATGAGCAGCTGGAGAAATACCATTGGGAATGTCTTTGGCCTCGGCAGCTTGTAGTTGCATATTGAGAAACGGGACGTTGATTTTCCCCTCGTGGTTGAACATCGTGTAGAGCAATGTTTTCTTCAACTTCTTCTCGTCCACCTGGACTCTGGGATTGCCGGAAAACACCGCGGAGTCTGAAACTAGCGGATCGTTGAGTTTGCGATGTGTGTCCATCTTCATGTGTTTGAGCAAACGCTTCCGTTCAGATAAAATAAACGAGCTGGCGGGAGCGCCGAACATCTCGAGGATCAACGCCACCTGCTCAATCTCGCTTTTTCCCGGAAGAAGAGGCGAGCCGGTGAAAAGCTCTGCCAAAACACAGCCAAACGACCAGATATCAATACCAGAGCCGTACTTGGCGCCCAAAATCACCTCGGGCGCCCGGTAAAAACGCGACTGGATGTACGAGAATGATGTTTCGCACTCAAAGCACGAGGAGCCAAAATCAATGAGCTTGACGTCAAACCCCAGCACTTCACTGTCGCCCGGCAGGAAGTCCAGCGGGAGCCGGATCATGATGTTTTCCGGCTTGATGTCGCAGTGGATGACCTGCTGCGCGTGCACAAACTGCAACCCCCGCAAGATCTTGTACGCAAAATTCTTCACCAAGGAAAGCGCCACGCCGCGAAACCGCCCGATCTCGAGAAACGTGTACAAATTGAGCGAGAGCATCTCGCTGACAATGCACATGTGCCCGCGGAAATGGAAGTGGTCGCAGTAGTTCATGATGTAGTCGTTGGCCAGCCCGCGCAGGGCTGCCATGAGATGCTTCAACATTTTGATTTCGCTCACGGCCTGCAACGACCAGTCGAGCTCGTTTTTGATCAACTTCACCGCCACGTTGCGCCGCTGGCCACGGCCCATATATTTGTGGTCGCGGCAATGCACGACGTTCCCAAAGGAGCCCGTGCCAAGCACCCGCACTATCTCGTACCGGTACTCAATATGGTCCTGGGGCCGCACACGGTAGTTTCCGTCCGCGTCGTCAAACCCGTAATTGTTCTTGTAATTGCTGATGTTGATGTCGCTGCCCACGGCGCTATTCTTCCACGACGCCGGCACATAATATACGTTGGCGTTGCGCAAAATCTCGCCGCGTTCATACACGCTTAACAGCTTGCCTTTATCGCTGGAAATTAAGTCTGCTGCAGGGAGCGGCTGCTGCGCCACGAGCGCCGGGTCGAGCGAGTTCAGCTCGGTGAAAAACGCCGGGTCCGCCTCGTGGATCACGTGGTACATGGCTGCAATTGTGGCTGGTTTTTTCACCTCTACAGATAAGAGTGCAGAGGCCGTGGGGGACGCGGATTTGCTCGCCGTGAGCGTGCGCAGCGCTGTTCTTGTTTGTGGCATTTGAAAATTTGGCCGCTCTGGTTTCTCGGGTATCGGCCGGCTTTTTTTAGATCCGTGGTATAGTCGCGTGTACACGTCTTCAGCGGACCTCGGCACATGGCCTGTCGAGACGTTTCTCGAGGGCGAGTAGCTGGTGAAAATCGTCGGGTTATCTGCAAAGGGCACTTTTTGCGAGCTCTCTGTAGACGTGTCTGGTTCCGCTGTCCTTCCAGTCTTCGAAACCTGTCTTTTTTTGGGGCCTAGAGCAGAATAGTGGTGGCTTTTTCTGGTATAGATCTCTGAGTGAGACGATGAGCGTGTTTGCGAGGCATTTCGGTCATGCACCGGAGCCGCCGCCTGTTTTTTGCGTGACGACGTTGTTTGCTTCATAAACGAGAGCAGCGGCGGGTCCTCTCGCTTGGCCATTTTCTCCTCCAGCCGCCTTTTATCATGGTTTCTATCTTCTTTGCCCTGCGATATGAGAAGGTTTCGTTTCTGCGATCCGTACACCGGAACGGGCGCTTTTGACGCGGAAGAAGACCGGCTCTCCGCACGTGCTGCGGTCGATAGCCTGGGCGCTTTCGAGGGCGTTGTTTTTGGAAAATTCCCGTGGTTTTCGGGATACAAAGTCGCTGGATACTGCTTGCGCAGGCGTTTTGGAGGGCCCAGAACATCTAGCTCGATGCTGGCAAAACGGGCGCTGAATCCGGGTGAAAGATTGGACATGCTGGCGGTTTTGAGTGACGCCGTTCTTACGATTCCGAGAATATAAGCAGCGTTTGGATGTGCTGCGTTTTGCAATGCCAGTGTTCGATCACTGGTCCCATTCTGGTAATATCCAGATCCGGCACGCAGTCTGCTGCGAGGTAAACACGCTCTGCCCTAAGAGATGAGAGGAAACGGGCGAGTGAAAAACGCATCGGAGGGGCGGTTTTCTGGAATTTTATATCATAGGGCGCTTTGAAGGAACACTTAGATCGGACATCCGCTCCCAGAAAATTCAAATTCGATGTGGTGGTGATTATTTGTGTTCCCTTCTGAGCCTTATTTAGTTCGGTATGTTATATAGGGCCTCACGGGTGCCTTGAAATGCAGGGCCCTGCGGCGCGAGTCGCGGCTGCGATGGAGACACGAGCCTCTTTTGAAATGATTGAATCGTTTCCTTTGTTTCAATCTCCAGAACCCTTCCGTCAAAAGAAGATGTTTCAAGATAATTGGGGTGGTGGGTGCTTTGGGTGCTTTCGGAACTTGGCAGTGATTTTCAAGGGCGGCTCTTGGAGAAAGCCTGCACGAAATTACCTATAAGGATTGAATTAAAGCTGTGTTGATCAAATGCTCATGTTTTGCATTATGCGCTATTGTTAAATATTAAGAGGATAAAGAAAAAAATGAAGTCTACCCGGAAGGTAAAACGATTCAGTTTCGGACAAAATAGACGAAAAAATAAATGATACTGCGCAAGCCCGGAATCGAACCGGGAGCTCGACTATGGCAAAGTCGAATTTTACCATTAAACCACTTGCGCTTCGTGAAATTTTCTGTATTGTGGTTTAATAAGTTAACTTCAGCACAGAAACACAAAACATACAATCTTCAGAAAACCCATTTCACTCACAGGTCCACGGCTCTAGAAATCAAATGCCTTGCTTGTTTTTGAGTGGGCGTTAATCTGCTAGCAAGCTGATACTGGTGTGCCAAGGGGGGCTGATTTTGTCGTGATGTCGGCGCGAGGCGACCCGAGTTCAACACTAGGTACATTTCTTGGGAGCTGATTAGAGGTTTTTGAGTTTCTTCTTGTGATACAGTGTGTTCCTTCTAAAAAATAAATGGTTTTGTCATAGTTTTTTAGTCTTTTAGTCAGATGAATCAGACAAAATAAAATTGGCGCATGAATTAGTTTACAACGAGCATACAGATGACCAACCATG
The DNA here is from genome assembly GCA_030674755.1 of Metschnikowia henanensis. Taxonomy (NCBI): domain Eukaryota; kingdom Fungi; phylum Ascomycota; class Pichiomycetes; order Serinales; family Metschnikowiaceae; genus Metschnikowia; species Metschnikowia henanensis. The sequence goes on along the minus strand of JAKUBE010000228.1, from coordinate 14,241 downwards.
TGAGCGTAAGTCTGTGTCTTGCGCTGAACTCTGTAGACTCTTTTCAATCAAAGAGATCAAAAAGTCGGAACGAGTTTTGGAAAGTCTCCTTGAAAGCATGTGCACCGTGCTGCTGATTGACAAAACGCTTATTGTTTGTTCGACTACTTAGTGAATGTGTCAAAAAAATCCGAACATCTAGGGTCAAAACGGGCAGCTAAAGCCAGAGAAATCACGTGAGAAGAAAGGGGTATAAATATAGACTTTTCTCGGTATGATTATGATTAATGCAGCTGGCCATTCAGCGTCTGCCATCATAGTCGAAGTATATACAGCCCACGAATAATACCCGAGCATAAATTCCATTGCAGTAAAAAAAAGGCACATTATATAGACCCAGAACCTGGGTAAAAGTAAGTTTGTCTCAGTAGGGTTTTCCTGTCAGTACTGTGAGGTATGCCGTTCATCTCTAAAAGTTAGTAGACGCTCGAAACAATACATATACATAATCAACTAGTATAACGAGGATTGACTTCAGTAGTGATTCCGAACAAGTACCCAGTGAAATTGAAGCTCAAAGGAAGAAACACGCACCAGCTTCGATTGCCTAACACGCGAAAGAAAGCACAATTTTGCGTCTTAAAAAATCTGTCCATTGTTATTAGTGATTTTTGTAGAAAGAGAGCATTGTGAATTTCTCAAGGGCAATCATTTGAATGCTCGGCAATGACTAATAGCCCACCTGCTCTGTCTATATTCAGATTCAATTTGTTCGTCTTGAATAAGGTGGACTCGATGTTGCACCCAAAAGTCGCAGTCAAGCGATCGCAAAAGGTCAAATTTTATTCAGAACTAAACCACCTGATTTCCGCTTACTAATAGATCTGAAAGATAGGCCCTCTCAAATATCGTAGATAATGTTTGAGAAATTGTTCCCCGCTTCGGTTCAAAGAATGGCTGAAAATTGGACGTTACCTCGACCACCAGAATATCCACCTATTGCACCAATCGCTCGCCCTGATATATGCAAGACCCAGCTACGAAATACCACTACTTGATTTCATCAATCCCAAACTCAGCTAGAACATTGCCGATTTCGCCACCGGACTGATCAACTTTCATTTATAGCCTTTCACAAACACGAAAGATGTCAAAGGCTGGAAGATCAATCGCCACAAGCCCAGACTCGTATACCCATAGAGACCTCTTGCTCATAACCCAGCTACTTCATACCCTGGGACTAATCACACCAGAACAAGTACAAAATAGTGACCGGCTCGATGAAATAGCTGAAGATTGGTATACGCATAAATCCACGGTTTTGTCGCGGCGCCAAGGCCAGTTTCCTCTCGCTAGTCCTCCCACCGGTCAGCAGATTCTTAGATTATATGAAAATATGCTTGAAGACAATGTGCCGTGTGCCACATCGACTGATTTGGCAAACAAATTCTATTTTCTTCGAGTAGGCGAGCTTGAATCGCAAATCGCGAAGTATAAGATTGACTTTCATCAGCTTTTAGAGGGCTAGTCTTGGGTTCTTTCTGATAGATCAAGGTCGGTTGGATGATACTGGCGAGCAGCCCAGAAACTTTCGTTTTCTTGAGTGAAAACATTTTTTGAAATCTCCAGGGTGCTCACAAGATTGATCCAGGAAAAAGGCGTATTGCGTTGAAAGTCTCGTGGCGTTGCAGAATGAGCAAGTGCCTTTCAAGCTGGAGATTTTTTACTCGACTTCTTCCGAATAAGGATATTTTTCAGCATCTTGCAGGTGAACGTAGTTGATAATTTTTGCAAAAAAAAGTCAGTCGATGACAATTCCACCGAGCCCTGACGCCTCAACCTCCTAGAATTCCTCTCACATCAAAAAGCTGAGCAGCTTGGCTAGCTTCTTGTGTGGTTGGCTAGATCTACAGAAAATACATATCCGCCAGTCAATGCTCTATGACACCATACGGCCAAATGATCAACTTCTCAGAATGATCAAGGAAGCTAACCGTCGCGGCACCTCAATATCAACTAAGAGTGAGAAAAAAGGCTCTGTTCGGTTTGTCTGGGTAGGGACATTTGTTTTCTTTGAATAAGGCGAGATTGATTCATTGTACCTCCGGCGGAGTTATTTTTGAACGCCATAGTTTCACCAAAATAAAAATCATCATTCAATCACGCTGCTTATGTGGTATTTTCATACCCATAGGTCCGCTCATAGTTTGTATCGGTGCCCATTAAGTCCGATTGCTGACTGCTAATTAAAGACACGGCCACATGATAGGACCAAGGTCTTTGCCAAGGCTTAGTGGCGAAACAGCTTCTCTAGCCAAAAGAAAATCACCTCAAGCTCACTAGTGAGGACCCTACATTAACGAAACGAAAAAGCGTGTAGTATACACCTCATTATGCTCTGCCCCGGCTATCAGTCTCGAATTGATACCAGAAACCTCACTAGGACTCTACTCATATGACTTCTTTTAGCAATAGTCTTATTGATGGAAAGAGGTGAGCTAGGGTATATTCACATCGGAGGGAAAGCTTCCCAATGGATTTTCAAAAAGCTCTGGAAGAAACTAAATTTACAGAATATGAATATAAAATTCCACCTGAGCTTTTTCTCGTGCCAGTCACCACGGGCACCATGCTACTACATATCGCGCTTTTGCTCCAGGTGTCTTAAGCAGTCGGGCTTATCAAAGTGAGCCGTAAAGCTCATCATGACGAGACAGCTATTTCGCTTAATTAGCCTTTCCTTTAGATCCAGCTACAGAAACGTATAATTATAAAAGTTTGATCAGGTAAAAATGCAGAACATACCGAAAAAAACCCAGAATTCCCCAAATACCAGGAACATTGGCAACAAGTGTAAACTGTGTGAGGCGGCCACCCGCACGAAAACCTCGGGCCTAGCTTTAGAGCCACGCTTAGAGCCGCGTCCGAATAACCGAGGGTCGGCCCTGACCCCACACAGGTGGCCCCAGGTCCTTGGCGCGCTGCCCCACTTCCCCAGAAAAACCCACTCCTTCTTAAGCCTCCACAATAGCCAAAGACAAGGAAGAACACATTAAACTTCACCAGCCTTTAACTTCTAATCTTCCAATCAAAAGTACTGATTCTCAGGCAAACGATGACCCAGGCCAAACGCAGAAACTCGCTTGCGCTTGCCGTGCTCAAAGCGTACCAGACCAACCGGCTGCTTGTTCTCAACGCCTCGTATATTATATTGATCACAGCGGCGTTTTCCGGCGCCACGACCTCGTCTCGCCCCTTGAAAGAGGGCGGAAACCGGCGCCGGAGCTCTCTGCTTTCACAGACCGAAAGCCCGAGACTCTCGCGGGCGCAGCTCCTTTCCCTCCTTAAATCGGCCGTGCCCTCGTACAAGAACTCGGCGGTAATGTACCTCGTGGCGCACGTGGTGTTGTTGGTGTGTCGTGCGATGCTCACAATCAAGGTGGCGAGCTTGGACGGGATGCTTGTGGGCGCCCTCGTGTCGAAAAAACTAAGAAGGTTCACACGGTACCTTGTGTTTTGGTTGCTTATCGGGGTTCCGGCGTCGCTCGTGAATGCGCTTTTGGACTGGACCCGCGACAAGATGCGCCAGAGCTTGCGCGTCAATCTTGACCGCAGCATCATGGACGAGTACTTGCCCGATAACATGGATCCAAACTACTATGCTCTAATCCAGCTTTCCGATAGCAAGATCAAGGACCCGGACCAGCGGATGTCCACCGACATTAGCCGGCTCACGCACGCGCTTGCCAGTCTTCCTGGGCAGCTCCTCAAGCCGACTTTGGACCTCGTTCTCTGTGCCAAAGAGCTTTCCAAAAGCGGCGTGGGTTCTGGGGAAGGCACCTTGGCACTAGGCATCTTGGCGCACTTTTCCACGATCATCTTGCGGTTCTTCTCGCCGCCGTTTGCAAAACTCGCGGCCGAAAAGGCCAATTTGGAGGGCCAGCTCCGGTCCGCACACTCGAAAATCGTCGCCAACAACGAGGAAATCGCGTTTCTCCGCGGCCACGAGCGCGAGCTAGACTACCTCGACTATTGCTACTACCAGCTCGAACGGTTCTTGAAGATGGAGTACAAAAAGCGCGCCATCCACGAGATCGCACAGAGCTTCATCGTGAAATACTTCTGGGGAGCTGCTGGATTGGTGTTGTGTTCGGCGCCGGTGTTTCTCAACAAGTATCTTGGAAAAGACGCCGATCCCAACGCCGCCGGCGAGTTCATCACCAACCGCCGTCTTCTCATGAGCGCCTCCGATTCGCTCGACCGCTTGATTTACTCGCGCAAATTCTTGCTCCAAGTGGTTGGCCACGCGTCTCGAGTGACGGCGTTTCAGGACGCGTTGAAAGATATTAAAGACCGCAAACTCGCCAGTCCGTTGCAGGCGGCCGGCAGCAGTGGGAAAGTCAACTACGGCGACGAAATCACGTTCGATGGGGTACGACTAGTCACCCCCGCGGACGTCACTTTGATCGAGTCTTTGACTTTCAGCATCAAGCCAGGCGAACACTTGCTCATAGCGGGGCCCAACGGCGCGGGCAAATCATCCTTATTCAGGATGTTGGGCGGTCTTTGGCCGTGCAAAGAGGGTACGATCACCATCCCCACGTCGCAGAACATGTTTTACTTGCCCCAAAGAGCGTATCTTGTGAAGGGGACGTTGAGGGAACAGATCATATACCCCCACTCCATCGAACAGTTCCAGAACAACGCAAACGGCAAGACTGACAAGGATTTGGAGGACATCATGAAATTGCTTGATCTCAGCGATCTTCTCACCTCCAGCGCCGACTGGGACTCGGTCAAGAACTGGAACGAAGAGCTCTCCATCGGCGCGCAACAGCGATTGGCAATGGCCCGTTTGTACTACCACCAGCCGAAATTCGCTGTCCTTGACGAGTGCACTTCTGCTGTGTCTCCTGATATGGAGCAGTTTATGTATAAACATGCGCAGGCCATTGGAATCTCGCTTCTTTCGGTTGCACACCGACCCGCTTTGTGGCACTTCCACAACCGCTTGTTGAAGCTAGACGGGAAAGGCGGGTACTTTTTCGGTCCATTAGATGCCGAGCGAAGACTCAAGTTTGAGGAGGAGCGGCTCAGGTTGGAGAAGAACTTGAGAGACGTCCCTACATTGAGAGTGAAGCTAGAGGAGTTGAAGAAAGTCTCGAAATCTCAGCATATTCGGTACAGGAATTCCCAGAAAAACCTTGTTGAGTTGGGGAAGGACAAAGAGAACAAAGCGCAAGTTGACACGAGAGCTTAAGGCCAGGCAAAACCCATTGCAGTTTCTGTGGATCTTTGTTGATATCTTTCAATTTTCATCAAGCGGGCCTGCACTGTATTCCGGGCTATGCAGGTATACGCGAACTGCGCTGAGCTGGAATTTTGCGAGCAGCGACATTCCGTGAAATAAGAACTACGAGCATGTTCACCAGCCGATCAGTTTCATGGCCAGGACCTTGTTTTGCGAAAAGGTTCTTTGCTTCCACGAGCAAGTTACTTCTGAAGCCCTCTATCCTTTTTCTTGCGATCGGAAACCCGTCAGATTACAATGGCACGCGACACAATGTGGGGCACTGGGCTATAGAGAAAATGGCAGCAGAAGCGTGGCCCAGCTTCGGGGCTTTGGCCGCAGCCAAGCAATACGGCGCAATTGCCGCAAGCGAGAGCGAAAATACGTCGCACGCAAACATACTCCTAGCGAAAACGACGGGCACATACATGAACGTTCTGGGGCCCATTGTGGCTAAGGCGTGGAACAAGTTTAAGCAGCAGCATGCAGGGCAGGACCCTTGTTTGGTGATACTACATGACGAGCTTCAGGTCCCGTTGGGAAAAGTGCAAGTGCGCCGCCGAGGCACCAGCGCACGTGGCCACAACGGGCTCCGATCGATCGATAAGGTGATGGGTAACAACTACACTAAATTGGCGATAGGGATAAACAAGGCGCCAGGGAGCAACGTTGCCGATTATGTTCTTTCCAAATTTAAGCCAGACGAGAAACGCGTCTTGGAGACGAGCACGATGCCGTTGCTTATGGATATCATGGACGACATGGTGCGGGGAAAGCACGTCTTTGAGAAAGTATGAGTAAGATAAGGCGGTACACTATTTCTGCCCAGGGCATGTGGAAGAAAATTGGGATGGGGCGTGGAATGACACACTCCCCTGGAAGCATCTTTTGGGGTTTCCGCGACATTCAAGTCTTTACTGTTGCATTTCCAATCAGACAGATAGTCTGTGATTTAAAGGTTGCGGTGTGGTGTACTAAGTGCTTGACGTCAATCATCAAACGACGCTAGCCTTTTTTCCCAAAATTTATTCATCATAGAACTGAAAACTATGAGTTGGGTACGAGATCATGGGAACAGAGAAGTAGGCACTACACAGTGCACGACCCCACACTCTGGCTGCGCGTGCTCATAACCAATTTTAAGCGCAACCAAAGTGGGCTTTGAATCAGTGGCGCTCTGCCAGTACCATTCAAAAGACCCCTTTGGAAATTAAAAGATACCTGCTGAGCCCTATACACAAAATCAAAACATTCTACTAGTAAAAGTAGCAACAGAGTGTTATCCCGGATTATAAGAACTCGACCCTCCGCTTATCGCAGTGGCGCGCACCGGATCTAATACATAGAAGCGTACTACTCTCGAATCCATCAGCTATAGACCAGGCCAAAAGACATCGCCACACAAAGCCCCCACATGGAGTTTCTTCTCAACTTGACCGCAGAACGGTCTGTGGCCCGCGAGTCGCTAAAAGGTATGTTCTTGGTTTTTCGAGTAAAGAGAGACTTTTTGAAGGTAGCATGGGCCTGCTTTCACTAGCCAGAGATTGTTCCGCAGTGTATTAATGAGAAGATAGCGAGACAGATGGAACACCTGAATATTACAAAAATGACGAAAGATACGGAATAATCGTACTTCATACAACCGAACTTAAAGCAACATTACTTTTCCTCACAATAACGACTCCCCCGACTTTTCTCAACCCACCAGACTGTCTACTAACTAAGTAACAGGCGTGCTCTGGACGATATTCTTCCACCGGCTTTTTGGGCCCGTGGTTCCCGTGACCAACGAGTTTTTGGATGTTCCATATCCCATGGTCGCCGGGGCGCTGGACATCGACTCTGCCATCGACACGAAAATTGACGAGCTAATAAAACAGCGCTTCTCTCTGGCTGCGCACTCTGCAGAGCCTTCGGTGGGCCAGATAGTGGTGCTGTTTTCTCAGAAAGTCGCCACTAAGTCCAAAAAACGGTCCGGCTGGTTCGGCCACGTGAAGGAGGAGCCGCTGGCGCACACCACGTGCTGGGAATCCTGGACGATAAACGTCAACTGCCTCCCTCTACTGTATCGAGAATATCAACATGTTTCGGGCGCCGGAAGCACGGTAAACCCGGCCGAAAGGTTGCTCCGGCTCTCTGCACTTAGTTTCGAGGCCACTGTGGGTGAAATCATGGAACTCGCAAACGCACACAAGGACCATATTCCGCCAATCATGACCCTAGACGTGTGCCCGTTTCCGTTTGAAATCGCCATTGACCCGCCGTCGGCATCCAAGCTTCCGCCAGCCGCGGACGATGAGACCTGGGCGCAGTATATAAAAAAACTCATGGAGCAGATCTGAGAAATTTGAAAGGAGAGAGCATGAGAGGGCGCATTTAGCGATATCGCATATGGAGAGGGACAACGCACTGGACCCCGGGCCTAATTTATAGAACCGACGAGTGTGCCTTCGTGCGTTCCGATAATCGAATCCCCAATAATTTGTATATTTCTAACAATACGCGTGCTACAAGTTTGCGGCATAGAGTCCTTCCTCGCCTCTTACTAATATACACTCGTCTTGATGTACAGCACGGTCGATGAGCCCGATTTTCTCTGTTTTTTCAAGCACTTGCTCGTCGTAGCTGCCGGGCTGGAACCAGAGGCCTTTCACTAGAAATTTGTAATCAGGCACGGCGCAAATCTCCTCTAAAGTACGCATAGTGATTTGAGGAGGGGTCAAAAACGATATACTGAGTCCATCCTTTGCCGAGAGTTGGTGGCGGGCCACATCTTTATTACACGAAATTGCTTCCAAAACTTCCGTGACTGAAGAAACAACCTTCTGGCCCAAAATCTCGGTTTCCTTGGGATTCACGGGCACTACTGGCAAGCCATGTGAAACGTACCAAGACAAGATCTTGAACCCGAACTTCAGCTGATTCTGCGAGGCGCCCACGACGGCGTATTCTCTTGTGGCACCGAAAAAGGACTTGATCTTGGGCCTCATCGACATTTCTTTGTGTGTTAGAGTCTTTTTCGATGGTAGCTAATTTAAGGAAGAAAAAGGTTGCCTCGGTCCTCGGCTCAGATAGAGCTGCCGCACTAATCCGGGGTAATCGCGAGCGCTATAGTATGATGGAGAGATGATCGATCACACGAACGGCACTAGCAAGTTTTTGATATTTATAGCTGAGTTGTTTTGTGGAGAAAAGAAACAAGGAGTTAATGAAGAGTATTGAATTGGTTCTTCTGATTTATTAATTACCAATATTTTTGGTATCTTTAACAGTTTCACAAGTTCTTCAATAATCTGAAGACTGATAAAAGGAGGATATTGGAACATCAACAGAACAATGACCCCTCACAAACCCTAAGCTAACAGAGCTTCTAAGACCCAGCATCGTGATAAAATTAGCATAGACCTAATTTGTTTTTCATTACCCAAGAGCATAAAACGACAATTCCCATCCTATCCATTTCCCTTCTTCCTCCTCCGGGTGTACGGGTGTATTATCATGTAAGCTGATGCTACGTCCGGCCCATCCTCTCATGAATTATATGCCCTAGATGGCGAAAGGAATCCGCACAAGGCCATGTGGAAATTGCAAGAAGTCAAAGGTCAAGTGTGAGTACGACCGCAGCCTTCCGTGTGTGCGGTGTATCAATAACGGGCTCGCCAGCTCGTGCCACTTTCACGTCAAGCTTCCATCTCTCACTTTCCCACTGATCAATCCATCACAGAACACTCAGCCGTTTGAAAGTGCTGGAACCCAGCCAAGGTTTTCTGGAAACCCCCTTTATAACTCGGTAAACACGTTTCCGCAGTCAAACGCGCTGCCAAACGCAAATGTGCTGGGAAATGCAATACTAAATAGCCTCCCAAATGGGCTCCCGAAAAACCCTATAGCTCCACTACCGTCTTTGGCACATGATCGAAGCCAGGGAAAAATGAAGCCAGTCCCGTTACACCCCAAAAACTTTGCTGTTGCTCCAAAAAATCCCGAGGATTCCGAGACGGACTGGAGGCTGAGCATGGAAAACAAGCTTGATTCCGTGGATGCCAAATTCAACGATATTCTAAGCGTGCTCCAGGCCAACCAGCAAGCTCTTTTGAGTGACAGAAAACTGGCACAGACCCAAAATTCAGAAACTCTAGAAGATACTGCCAAGAACAAACGGAATACCGAGACTAGACCTGAACCTGGAAATGTCTCTCTGAGTAAGCGAAGACATATTGTGGAGGCACCCGATATTCCTGCACCCTCCAAATACGGCCCTGACGATTTCAGGGACAACGTGCTTTCGATCGAACAAGCAAAAGCGCTCTTCCAATTTTTCGACGAGCATATCGCCCAGCAGCTTTTCGGCTTTGAAATCAAGGCGTTTGTGGTGGACGTAGTATGGGAGTCGTCGCCCATTCTTGTGTGCGCAATATGCACCATCGCCCTGATGCATTACCCAGGCACTGAAATCTCCGGAAAACAATCGCAGCTCCAGAAATGCCTCCGGGATCTATGTTCTAGCGTTCTCTTTACTAACAGACCACGCACAGAGCACGAGGCGTTTAATACAATTGTCTCGCTAGTGCTATGCAGTTTTTGGCTCGCCGACTCCCAGATGTTTACGGGGTTGGCGCTCCAGCTTGCGAAGGAATTCAACTTGAACCGTCCTGTGCAGCCTGGAAAAGCCAAAAATTCTCTTGGTGAGCAGGAAAGGGTCAAGTTGTGGTACCTCTTATACATTCTAGATGGGCAGCAAAGCATGACTCTCAACAGACAGGCGCTCGTTTCAAACGACGATTACACGCTCCAAAACCCACGGCGCTTGCTCATGAACGCCGAGCCGCGTCCGGCCAAACTAGAGGAAAATAAAACCAAATCAAAACCGGAGACGGAGACGGAGAACAGCCACCCTGATCGACTGCAAACGATGGAGTCACGTGACCGCCGCCAGGACCGGCTCACCGATCTAAGACTAGTGTCCCAGGTAGAATACAACACAGTGCTCAGCGAGTCGTTCAAAGGCAGTGCCTGGGATCTTCTTGCGCCGACCAGTTTTGGCATCCCCTCGCGGACCAATCTCGAGCTCGATAAGTGGATGGTTTCTTGGACAGTGCTTCTTGCGCCCATGAACAATGGAGCCGTGTGGCTGTCGAAATCAACGCTTATCTACTACAACTTCGCCAAAATGCACATAAACAGCACGGTGATCCGGCAGTTGCAGGAGGACCGCGGCAGTGGGATCTTGCTTCCGAACTGGAAGAAGTACACTTCTCCTTTGAGTAAGCAGAGAATTGATGAGAGCGCGGCAGATAATTTGGGAGAAGACAATTCCGCACCAAGTAGAGAAGTCATGAAAACCCACACCGCCTTAAAAAGAGAAGCCCCTGAAAACGAAGAGTACGACAGCGATGACAGCGAAGATAAAGACGACGAAGATGAAAACGCGTTCGTCACGAACCGGGACCTCGTCACGCAAGACCAGGCACTCGTCAGCTGCAACATTGCAGTTTCCGCCGCGCACACCGTGCTCAACTTGGTCCTCAACGACCCGGATATCCTGGAAAACCTCAAGTACGTGCCCGTGCACATCCACATGATGCTCTACTACGCGGCGATCTTGCTCGTGAGCCCGCCGCCGCTAGCCACCGAAAACGGCCTGGAGACAGAACGGTATTTCTACGAGATTGTGGCCAGACTCAGGACGGTGCGCTCGTTGCAGAACAAGGTGTACGCGAATCTCCCCACCGACAAGCAGTTTGGCGACCAGCTCCTCCGCAGCCTCAACAACCTCTCTGCCGAGCGGATCGCCAGTCTCATGGCCGAGTTGCACGCGTCGAGCATGGGGATCTCGCCAAAAGCGGGCCTAATCAACGAGATTTCAATGCTCCAGCTCGCGTCGGCAGCGCACTCTGGCACTGCTAGCCCGGGGCTGCCTTCGAGCCGCGAATGCTCGCCGAAAATAGAGCGCATTTCTGCGTGGCCGGGTTCTCACCACGGGCACCCGTGAGGTTTTTTGAGAGCTCTCTTTGATATTTTTTTGAGAGGAGTTTTTTCGCACCGCCTATGAAAATAATAAGTTATGAGGTTTTTCGGGACCCGAGCTTTCTCATTGGTTTTTTTTGCACCGTGCTCGCGGGGAGTATTTGCACCCAAAATACGGACTCTTCATTGTCTGACTGGACCACAACTTACTGCTATATTACACTCGAAACTAACAAAAAAATCACGTTTCGGCTTAGGAAGTGCTAAACATACGCCTCGCACAAATAAAGCTGGCTGCAAAAAATTACTCTGGAAACAAAAACAAACAAACCAGCCAACAGACCAACCAAAAGACCAACCAACAAACCGACAAGAACGAACAAGCAAAATCCAAAAAAAACAACTTCTCTCAAATTCAATGACAACGGCAACACGCGCCAGGTCCAAGAAAGCTGGCAGTGTCTTGGGCAGTATCGCCGGAAAGCTTGCCAGCACCTCCCACCTAGTGCGGGACAAAACAGAGAGGTTCAACTCCAGAGTCCATGAGCACTGGGGCAAGTCCGAGCACGTGCCCACCAAGACCGTCGACGAGGAGTTTGAGGATCTCGTCGAGGAGCTAGACGCCATTGCCGATGCCTGCAATGAGATGCTCAGGCTCCACAAGCACTACATCTCAGTCTCGATCGAGTTGGTGCTCAGTTCGCAAAGGGTCGCCAACTCCATCCAAGTCCTTTCCAACCCAAACACGCTTCTGGGCCCCAAGGAGCTGGCGGTGGGCGGCAAGGCCACGTTGTGCGAGAAAACAAGGAGCTACGCGGCGACGATGGTGGAGATCGGGATCTGCCTCAAGGAGTCGCTCCGCTCGATCCCGCAGAATCTCGACGAGCGGATCAGGCGCTTGCTTGTTTATCTCGAGAAGATCCACGAGCGCGTGGCGCTCCGAGACAAGGCGTTGATGGCGTTCGACAAGGTCTACGACCGGTTTGACGGCATGACCATTCTCAGCACCACCACCGAGTTCACGCCAAAGCAGAAGCAGGAGTACGCCGGGTTGGAGAAAAAACTCGTGGAGTTGCGCAAGGCCTACGACGACCACAACACGCTCGTGAAGACGGAGTTGCCGTCTTTTTTCATGCTTGTGCGCGGCTTCATCGAGCCGTTGATGCTGTTTTTGTTCTTCGTGCAGTTGACCGCTGCGTACCAGGTGCAATCGAACCTCGAGTCGGTGAAGCATCTGCTCGACGAAAACAGCGTGGACCTGCTCCTGCCGCTTCCCGCTTTCCACAGCAACGCATCTAGGTCGTCGGTTCCCAGCCGTCACAATGATATGAGCGTTGTGGTGCACGAAAATACCACCAACACGGGGAGTGAGAAAACGTGTAAGAGGAAAAAACCACCGGCTTTGCACAACCCACCAGAATCGAAAAAACCAACGAGTGCACGGGAAGACGCAAACACTCCGGGGAAAAAGCCCATTGTGGGGCACTGCAAGGCCCTTTTCAACTTCTGCTCCGTTGCAGACGCAGACCTCGAGTTCAAGAAGGACGACGTCATCAAACTCCATACTTGCGAGGGCGAGTGGTGGACCGGTCTGTTGGACGATAAGGAGGGAGTGTTTCCCAGTGTCTACGTCGAGAAGCTTTGATCTTCGGTCTCCAAGTATCTTATAATGTACAAAATCGGTTATTGTCGCTACGTCGACCCATCTTCCGCGTCGCCGGTCTTTTCAAGCGCATACTTGTTACTTCTCTGGTATTTCTGTAGGCAGAGCCCCGAGCACAACTTCCGCTTGATCGGCACATTCACGTTCTGGAGAATGTCCCACCACTCCACCACTTCCGCGTACGGCTCCACCACAATGAGATCACACTGGTCGCAAAACTCCATGAATTTGCCCTTGGATATGGCCAGCGCCACGAGCGGCTGGAGATGCCGCGGAATGGTCTTTTTCCACCGCTTGGTCTCGCTGTAGGTGACGTCATACTTCCCCACGGCGTCCAAGCAGATAGCTTTCAAGGAGGGCGTGTTTCGCTGTTTCTGAAGGATGCGGACTGGAGACACCCACTTCATCGCTTTTTCCGCACGATGACTAGGAAACGGAACCTCGATGGCGTCGTCCGAAACCTGGAGGTATGGGTTAGGCCCGGCGCCCAAAGTTAGTAAATGCGGAAGCTCGAGGATCTGCGGGGGCAAGTACCGGAGATTGTTCATGCTGATGTTGAGATCCGTGAGGTTGCGGAGCCTGCCTATGGAGTTGGGGAGGTACCGGATCTGGTTGCGGCGCAAACTCAACACGTTGAGCTTGGTGAACTTGAACAAGCTCGGGTTGAGCACCCGGATCATGTTGTTGGTCAAGAAAAGCTGCCGCAGCACCTGCGAGGGCCCGGTGTCGAAAATGACCAAGTTGTTGAGGTCCTTGATTTCGTCGGGGATCTCCGTGAGCTGCATGCCGTCGAGGCTGACGCACGGTAGCACGTCCTCGAAACTGCGGAGAATGATGTTTCGCGCTGCCAGAAGCAGGTAGCTGGAGCCACCAGAGTTGGCAGTATGTTCCGAATGCGCTTCGGTATCTGTAGAGGGACACTGGCCGTAGAACGAGCCCTTAAACCGATTAAAGGCGTCGATGCCGAAATCGGGCTCTGAGCTCTGGTGCGCTGCTCGAACTTTGACCGGAGACGTATTTAGCGAAATGTGCTTTCTTCTGTTCACGGGCGACTCCGGCACGGGGTAGTCGTGGATCGAGACATCGTACTCGGACGCGTGCACGGCCTGCGGCGGCGAGCTGGGGAGATTTTGCGTTTCTGAGCGGACGGAATTTGCCCGAAATTCCTCGGAAAGATCGGGCTCGGTAGCATCGGTAGATTGGTCTGAGTCGGTGTTGTTGAAGGACGCCGACCGGAGCGCCGAGAAGTCGGACTGCAGCGGCGTGAGGGGCTGTACCGGTCCTTGGTCGGCGTTAGTGTCCTGCCGCTTTTTGTCGTCGTTCTCATAGAAACTCTCGCCCA
>JAKUBE010000227.1:0-18568 GCA_030674755.1 Metschnikowia henanensis | reverse complement strand
AAGACGACTCGCTTTACAAGCCATACTACAACAAAAACGGAATCAACTATGTGTACATTAACCACAACAACTTGTATGTTTGCGCCTTGACCCGAAAAAATGAGAACGTCATGACAATAGTCATTTTTTTGTCTCGGGTGATCGAGGTTCTCACTCTGTACTTCAAAAGCTTGGAGGAGGAGTCTATACGTGATAACTTTGTCATTACCTACGAACTCTTGGACGAAATGATGGATTTTGGAGTCCCTCAAACAACAGATACAAAGATTCTCAAGGAGTACATCACGCAAGACTACTACAAATTAATAAGAAGCGCTCCTTCCAGACTTATACAACCACCAAACGCGGTCACGAATGCTGTGAGTTGGAGAAAAGACGGTATTGTCTATAAGAAAAACGAGGCATTTTTGGATGTAGTGGAGTCAATAAACATGCTCATCAATGCCAAAGGCCAGGTTCTCAACAGCGAGATCTTGGGCGAGGTGAAAATGAAGTCGAAGTTGAGTGGAATGCCCGATCTCAGATTGGGACTAAACGACAAAGGGATATTTTCCACCAACTTGGACGACGATACGGCGTCAGACTCCGCGCCGGGATCCAAGAAAATTGAAATGGAGGATATCAAGTTCCATCAGTGTGTCAGATTGTCCAAGTTCGAAAACGAGAGAATCATAACCTTCATTCCTCCCGATGGTGAGTTCACAGTCATGTCCTATAGATTGCTGTCCGCGCAATTCTTGATGAAACCCCTCATTTTGGTCAATTGCAAAACCACTGTTCACAAACACTCTAGAATCGAAATCACCTGTTCAGTGAAGGCTCAGATCAAAAAGAAATCAACAGCAAACAATGTGGAGGTCATCATCCCGCTTCCTGAAGATGCAGACACGCCTAAACTTGTGCCAGAGTATGGAACCATCAAATGGATCCCGGAAAAGTCATGTTTGGTGTGGAAGCTAAAGACATTCCCCGGCGGAAAACAGTATCATATGAAGGCTGAGTTAGGGTTGCCGGCAGTCACTGACGAGGAAAATCTAGTACCTAAAAAACCGATCAAGGTCAAGTTTTCCATACCGTACTTCACCACTTCTGGAATACAAGTCCGATACTTAAGGATCAACGAGCCCAAACTCCAATATCAGTCATACCCCTGGGTGCGTTACATCACGCAATCCGGTGAAGATTATACAGTGAGGACGAGATAGAATACGGGCGACCAGCATATCTTAAATTACTACATGTCATAGACACCTTCAGTGGTGATGCAAATATATTTCACTTCACACTTATCCCGTTCTTATCTTATATCCACCATGTCACACCAACAAAAAGCCACCATGCCAGTCTTTTCGAGCAGCTTACGTACTAGAGCTCTTCGGAAAGAGCTTCATACAATAAGTCTAGCACGAATGTCTTTTTGGCTTGCGTGATTTGGAATTCCTCCAGAAGCAGATTAAAGAAAGGAACGTCTAGATTTCTCAAGAGGGTTTCGCTTTCTATGCAATAGTCACTTTGTTTCTGCATCAATTCCGCGTAGAACTTCTTCAACTCAGCCTCTTTCTCAGCATTGATTTTGGCCTCATTAGCAGCATTCATGGCACCAAGTTTCTTTAGGCCAGCGGCTGGCGGCTTCCTGGCCTGGTATTTATGCATGATTAGGTTTTGCTCCTTTGCTGCTGACTCCTGAAACTCTTTGTTTTTACGAATTAACGACTTGATTTCACGAACTCTTTGGTGGTCCTTCAAAAGTTTCTTCTTTATGTAGTGCTCAGCCTCTGCTTCGTCATATATGAGCCGCGGATTCGCTTGCTCTCCAGACTCGCTCAAAAGCTCGTGGATCTTTTTGGTATAGTAGTCTCTCTTCTTGATGAGTTCTAGTAGTTGTTTGTCTTGCTTTCGCTCCAAAATGACCCTGGTGATTTGGTCCGTGTTTTTTTCAGAGAGGCGATAATACAGCTTGCTTCTGGAAGTGAGCTGATAGTTGGTTATGACATGGTTTACCGCAGACTTCACTTGTTTATCTCGAGATTCAGTCATTTTTTGTACATTTGAAAGAGTGCTTACGCAAAGACTAACACTTTGAACCTAGGTGCGAATTGGCCCAGGGCACGGTTTGTCATGATTTGCGGGGTCCAAACCATATTGCCTCTGTCCGAATGCGCAAGAAAATCATCACTCGAATTTTGTTTTATACTCATTTCGCTATCGTGATCCAAAAAAGTTTTGCTTTTGGCAGGCTGACAATCAACCGGGCCCTAGTGAATTTCATATTATATAAATTGATGTCATCAATCATCCCACTTTCTAGTTGTAGGCAGAGGCTCCTTTGAATGAGGACCCATGCTATTTCTAGATTTTCGTTTGCGATCAGTTGTAAGTTTCCATATATAGTTCTGAATGTTGTTCGGACCTTGTGTCACACGAGTGACGCTTATGTATATGATATTATTGAAATTGAAGACGCTTCAACTAAACAACCTTTTCTTTTCGCTTTTTGCAAGGCTCACATCTTGAAGGAAACTTTCATTTGCTGGAGGATATATCTCGCTTCCCTTTCACCACTAAAGAATGCTCCATGGGCACATCCATTTGAGCTCCCCCCAATAGTCTCGGCCCCAGCAAATCTGACCCTTTTAGCACCCCCAGCCATTATTTCGCAAATGTCATCTGTCGCTTTGGTATTGATTCGCCCCGCTGAGTAAGAGCCTCGAGTCCAAGGATCTGTGTTCCATTCAGTATTCATGACATTGAATGGCTCTACCACCGGTTCTGTGGCAATTTGCTTTACCACGGGTTTGAAAAGTTCCCAGATCTCTTTGCTTGCCATGCTTTCAATTTGCTTGGACACTGGGCTTTGCGTCAAAAATACCAAAGATGGCACCTTGCTCATGGCAAAATAGTTCACAATCAAGGTTGGGTTTTGCCAAGGCCTGGAAGTGCCGCTCAGACCAAGCTCCGAGGCAAGGACGTAAAATCTCTGCACATCTTGGGGCCAAAAGCATCTATCGAACTCCATCACAACTTTACCTAGGGACCCATACTCACATTCGGGCAAAAAATCCTGAAATCTCTGCGGTAATGGAGGGGTCCATTTGAGGCAATGTTCATCAGCCTGATCAGTAATTCTGAGCACACTCAAGGGGGTAGTAACAACGACATAATCAGCCGTATACTCTGATCCCGTTTTGGTGGTGATTGTGACTATATTATTATTCTCATGGTTGATATGGCTTACCTGCGTGTTCAACTTTATGTTTTCTCTTTGGTAGGTTTCCGGCAACTCGGCCAATTCATTCTGGAATACCGTGATGTACCCGTTTTTCACATAAGCATTTCTTCCGAGATGATCGACTCCCCACAAGAAGGAATGCTTTGCCGAGGCCTGCTCCCACAGAATTCCGTCCCACATCTCGAGCCACATGCGGACAACTTGTTGAGAGTATTTGAGTTGTTGAGGCGTGAGTTCCTTTTCGTGCTCCTTGAGATACAACGAGCACATCTCTCTCACGGAGAGATCATCCGCTTGTGGGTTGTCATTGTAATAAAGCTTCCCAAAAGTCCCGATATCTGTCATTATATGTTCATAGTCCCAGGCAGGAATGCTTTTGCAATCTTCCGAGACATATACATATTTGCCGTCGTCATAGAAATACTCCACATTCCCGAATTTCCTGGCTTTTTCAAAGAGCGGGTTCCTCAATGCGTCATGGAACCACAGTGCTCCGAAGTCGTAGGATACTTCTGGATTCAAAGTTGCAGGCTGAGATCTGAGTCTTCCGCCTAAGCGATCTCTCGCCTCCAATATTAAGGTGTTCGACTCGCCTGCTTTATAGAGATCGCCTGCAGTTTTGATTCCTGCCATGCCTCCACCGATAACTATAACCGAGTAATGCATTTTTGAGAGCTTTGAAAGATAGTTGTTGAGAAGCGTCAGTCCGATAGCCGGCTTTCTAGCCCATTATATGAAAGGGGCGCTTATCATAGAACCATCAGATGTTTATTGCGAACGATTTCGTGCTTGCAATTCCGCTCATACTGCGCTCAATTGGGCAGTTTAGTGCGGGAGCAATACTTACTTGTCGAATCCCGTGGCTCTGCTTCTGTAGGAAATTTAATCAACACTTATATCAGTAAATTTTTCTCTTCACTTGTACTGAGATGTGCCAGTAATAACACCCCGAGAATGACTTGAATCGTGTTGCAACTAAAAAAGGGAATTGGTCAACTTCAAGTTCAATGGTAGCTTGTGAGATCTTTCTGCACGCGACTAGATCCCGTCTCGAGGAGCGGCCGAACTACTCTAGTGGTGATCATAAAAACAGACTTGCCCCACCAAAAAATCACTTGTGAAGCCAGAAAATGAGCGATGACCTTGCGGCTTGCAGATGAAAGTCACTTTTATAAAACATCATAGAGACTATCACTCAAAAGAGCGGATTTGTAACTTCTGTGCGACGAGTTACAGCTTTTGTAAGGCGATTCAAGGATGTACGCGTCTATAACGTATTCGCTCAATTACCGCATCTGCTCTGCAATTAGGTTGCACTAATGTCGAGGGACTCGTATGCAAGAAACTGCTTGGGGCAAAGACCTGAGGCACATAAGCAACTGGCTAGCTTACATCTGGCTTTATATTATACATCATTTATTATCTATTTTCGGTCACAACGAGCCCTGCTCAGTCATCCTCTTCGAACTTTGGTGCCAAGTAGAATCTCAAGTAGCCGCCTGCCTCCAACTTGTACTCGAACAATGCAGGGGTCTTGTCAGCCAATTTTATCGTGATCGTGCTGGACAAAGAGGTGGCTCTAATGATGTCACCCAAGTATTTCAAGCCGAACGTCAAGTCAACAGGGTTCTCCAAGTTGACAGAGACAGATTCATCTGGGTGGTCCATGTCAGTGTATGGTTTCAAAACCACCGATCCTTTCCCAGCCTCACCCTCGGAGCTAAACTTCACAGAGTCCTTTGTGACAGTGATGTTGAGCGATTCACTGAGGTTCTTCAAGTCCCGCACAATCTTGGCGAGCTCGGAACTGGGCATGTTGATGACAGAATCGTACTGCATGTCGTCGATTTTCAAGAACTCCGAGTCGATGTCCATCAACTTCAAGGAGTATTCAGAGACCCTCTCTCTCTTTTTATCCTCGAAAATGGTGACCACGGTGTCAGGATTGTCCTCCGCCAACAACGTCAAGTAGTCTTCGTTGTTACCGGACTTGACAATCTTCGAAAAGGGGTCCAAGTCAACACCCAAGGTGATGTCCCGATCGCATCTGTACTCCGAAAATGCAGACAGACCAACTAAGAGGGAGACCAACAAGACTCTGGAGTCATCAACCGCCTGGACGGTGATACCATGCTGTGTGCAGTTAAAATTGCAGAGCTTGACGCAGTCCTTGATGGAGTCCACGATTCTCTTAAGAAGACTGGCTTCGTCGAATTTACCTTCAAGCATTGTACAAAAATATGGGGGTAGTTGGAAAGAGATGGAAGAAAAAAAAGCAGTGGAGAGCGAATTTGAAGAACGCGTTCAGGGACGCGTGTGCGTCGCGATCCCGCGGTGGGCAAACCCCCAGGTCACGTGCGCGGCCGCGCGTCGCCTACCGTTCGCTGAATATTTCTGAATTGCGCGTTGTTTTGTAAGAAACATCGAATTGCAGGACGGCAGGCACCGCCCTCGGCAATACGGCAACTAACCACTACAGTGAAACCCCCCTAATTTGATCCCCGATGATTCAATATGGCGTGAAAATCCTGCTGATTCGATGAGATTTTGGAACGTTTTTAGATTGGCCATAGTGGATTTTGACCTCCTTTATTCGATAACCCCGTCTTTGTAAAAAAAAAGATCCACATATCGTTGATCGAATTAAAGGGTTGCACTGTGGATGGGTGAGACTAGTACTGACTTTACACACCACCACTCTTTTTCTCTGACTAGATCCACAGAATTCATCGCCAGTTTCTGGTCCTCATTCAAACAATCATAGATGCAAATTCGTTCCTGGCGTCAATCCTGTTGGAAGCGTATCTACCAATCAAAGCCTGTTGACTGTTCACTTTCTCTCGCCCATCTCTTTCCCCCACCTTAGCAAATCTTTTTTGTACCTGTCGGCCTTGACCAAGCCGTTTCTGATGATCGTTAGATTCTTGATGTACTCGTTCTGGCGCTGTATGCTCACCTGTAAGTAATTGATGAGCTCTTGCTGGATGGCGCCATACTCGTCCTCCTCTTCCATGACATCCTCACATTGTTTCTGCTGCTGACGCTCATAAATTGCCAAGGATTTCGGGAGAGCGAAAAACGGGTCGGTCACGGTGTCCTGGGTCTCCGGTTGCACCGCAGCACGCGTAATTCTCTTATTCTCAAACTCCTTGTCCTCGGCTTCAGAGGACGCTTTGTCCGGGTTTTCTGAAACTGCCTTTGTTCCCGTTTTTTCATCTGCACCTCCCGTCGCCCCCGCCGTTAGGTCGCTGGATTGTGTGTCGTCCAAACCGTGGTCATACACTGGAAGTTCCATGTTTTCTTCAAGCTGGTAGAACCAGTCCTCTCCATCTAGCACCTGAAGGAGCTTATTGTACTGGTTGAGTGTATTTTGCTCGACCTCGATGGTCTCGATTAGTTCAGCAGCCAACACAGAGAGACTGGCCAGCTTGTATGTTTTTGAAATCGCCGGATGCGTCGAAAGCTCCGACGGGTGCGCCAAGGGCGCCAAGATTTCGCTGAGGCGGATCTTTTTTAAAGGGTTCTCCTCGCTCCTCTCGTCGTCCGAATCGTCGTCCTCAGACCCCTCCCTATCTATGTCACTGGCAAATTTCTCATCGGACCAGCTACCTCCCTCGTTCTGTCTTTCCGAGCCGTAGAAATCCAGCCACCGTCTTTTGTTGTTATAATTTGTGCGCTCTATCACTTCGTTTGTGAGCACGAGGTGATGGCTTCCATCGTATTCTACGACTTTTGAAGTGAGTGCTTGTGGGTTGGTTTCGGCAGAAGGGAGTTTTCTTCCTCGGTTGCTCAGAGTCGATATTTTCCTGGACGCCGAATCTTGGGACCGCGTGATGAGCGCCAGCTTGAATCGCGAGATTACGTCGATCGATTTTTCATCTAGCATTATTGGGGTGGATTATTTGTGTATTGATAATCTATCTTCAAAGGAAAGGCTAGTGAGTGAGACCTCATACGATACCGAGCAAAGGCTGCAGGAGCAGCGTGAGGAGAGCACTCTTGCAATTAATGAGCGTTTACGTAGTGGTTGGGTAGTCTCACTTATATTCATAATTATGGATATCTCAGATCTATAGCCTGTTTTACTGATTGTGTGACCAGAAAATACAGTCCGAACTGAAGTTTTTGATCGACATGGCAGTTGTGTCATCGATAGCGATTTTGCATTATACAGTGAAACCCCGCTAATTCGATCCCCGATAATTCAATATTGCGTGAAAACCCCGCTATTTCGATGAGGTTCCGAAACAATCTCAGATTTGCCATAGCAGATTTTTCCCCCGTTCACTCGATAACCCCGCCTATTAAAAAGGGAAATTCAGATTATCGTTGAAAGTAACGGGGTTTCACTGTAGGTAACAGGCTCAATCAAAGTGACGTGCGAAGCGACTGTACGTATTTGAAACATAGAACATGTTGCCCAGCTTAACTATAAGATTTTGCCGTCGGGCTGTTCAATTTTTCATGACTGGGAGAAACGCAATTCTTGTTTCCAGTTTTTCCGTAACTGGTAGGATGAGTCTGAACGCGTCACTGCCGTTCAAGTAGTACCGATACATTCTTTTTGCTCTCAAAAACCCAAACAGCTCATATAAGTACAACGCTGCCAGATTGTCCACCTCCGTTTCTAGCATGATCTCGTCTACTTTATCCCACTGAATCATCTTGCCAATGCTCAACTTGACAAGCTTTTTCGCTAGACCCTTACCACGAAATGCTGGGTCAATAACAAGCATGCCTATATAGCCTCTTATTCTGACCGCACGATGTGGCTCGACCTTGGAGATGACGACTCCTGCAATCTCCAGCGAGTCTTCTGTGCTGACTAGAAAGCAGTATTGCGGCCATTCGTGAAAAAAATACCAATAAACGTACAACGAGTAGGGCTCAGATAAGTGTACGTCTATCAATTTGGCGATGGCCTGGAACTGGGTCTCTGAAGCAGGATCATAAGAGTAAAATCGGAAGCCATTCTCCGTGAAGTTGACCGGCATTTCCATAATAGGGCGTTATTTATCTTCAGAGAATGCAGAACGCGCAATGTGGCGAGGAGCGGCTCATTTCAATATGCTTCATAGACGTGAGCGTCGATGTCTGCCTACGAAAGACCGCACTTCTGTGCGCAGCTCCGGGTCTGATTTGATGGAGTCGAGCGATCATGTGAACATTAGCTCAACGAATTATTTTCGAATTTTGGTAATGAGATTTAGACTCCATAGATCTGGATTTTTTATTTTGAACTCTATACCAAAATGACCAGGTACTAATGTATACTAGGAGATGGAATCAGCGGAGATTGCGCTAAGAAATGATTGGGTGAATTTTATAAATGAACAAGCGTAGTGTATGTTCTAATTAACGGCTAATCGAGGTAAAGCTAGGTACGATGAAAAAAAAAAATTGAGACACACGAGTTCGATTTGCAGAAATATTTCATCACCTCTGATATTTCTGCTGGTGTAACAAGATTCCTAAAATACATGAGGCCTACAACAGAAGGCAACCGAGACTTCAAGACCCGAACAAAAACAATTATTCAAGAGCAATTTCAACCCAGGATGATTTTAAAATGTAAGAGATCTTTTCAAAATTACCAGCTTTAGCTTTCCCGGGACTTCGGTTATTCGAAGTCGTGCCTCGATTGCTCAGACCTCACGTGGTCCGGGCATCTGTAGACCTTAGCCCGGCGCATAATGATGTCAGCCCAGCCAATGAGTGAGTGATGATTAGAAGAGCCTGAGAAAAAATATGCGCCTGGAGGACCTCTCGGGCCTGAGACGTGCGGGTGAGCGAGCACCTGACTTTTATGAGACGAACCATAACTATATAGCACTGAATCAACAAGCCACCGATGCCCGCCTACACATACATAATGCCATATTTATGAAGAATAATACCTTTCCTAAAGTCTGGTTTTCATTATACCTTATTGACTTGTTAACGGCTCGAGAGTCGATGGAACCATAACGAGCATTGGATGAAAAAAGCGCCGCGACGTCAGGGCTGCAGGGCTCTCTGCGAAATGACGACATTCTCTAAGAGGGCCACCAGCACACGTGAGACCTGAGACTGAGATAGCGTCAAAATCTCGTAAGAGACAGAGTGTTCCGATCTTTCTAAGTCATTCTTCTGTATTACACAGAGCCCTGTCACACATAATATCATACACATTAATAGAATCATAATATACACATTAATACATATAATAATTCACACACAATAATAATTCAATAAGAACACACACAATAATACACGCCAAGGGCCCCGGCCGCAGTTGCTCTCGAGTCTCGGAGCGGAGCACATGTCGCGCGAAGCAACGCAGGGTGGGCGAAAATGTCGCGCTCGCGCTCGTCGCCGGCAATCGTCAGGTGAGCCCGGAGCGGAGTGCTCCTGTTATATATAAGAGGCGGATCCGGTGGGCGGTAGGCTCTTGCATCTTTTCTTCCCCCACAAATATACACACACACATTAAATAATCACAATGGCCGAAGTATTGCAGAAATCCGGTGTCATCTACGGAGACGACGTCAAGAAATTGTTTGACTACGCCCAGGAGAAGGGCTTTGCCATCCCGGCGATTAACGTCACCACCTCCTCCACTGTGGTGGCTTCCTTGGAGGCTGCTCGTGACAGCAAGTCCCCCATCATTTTGCAAACGTCGCAGGGCGGTGCTGCCTACTTTGCCGGTAAGGGTGTTTCCAACACCGACCAGGCCGCGTCGATTGCTGGATCTGTGGCTGCTGCCCACTACATCAGAGCGATTGCCCCCACTTACGGCGTGCCTGTTGTTTTGCACACGGACCACTGTGCGGCCAAGTTGTTGCCCTGGTTCGACGGCATGTTGAAGGCCGATGAGGAGTTCTTTGCCTCCAACGGCACGCCTTTGTTTTCCTCCCACATGTTGGACTTGTCCGAGGAGACCGACGACGAGAACATCGCCACCTGTGTCAAGTACTTCACCAGAATGGCCAAGATGAACCAGTGGTTGGAGATGGAGATCGGTATCACCGGCGGTGAGGAGGACGGTGTCAACAACGAGGATGTCGACAAGGAGTCCTTGTACACCAAGCCAGAGACCGTTTTTGCCGTGCACAAGGCGTTGGCTCCTATCTCTCCCAACTTCTCCATTGCTGCTGCTTTCGGTAACGTCCACGGTGTCTACAAACCAGGTAACGTTGTGTTGAGACCATCGATTTTGGGCGAGCACCAGCAGTACGCCAAGGAGCAAATTGGCACCGACAACAAGCACCCATTGTACTTGGTGTTCCATGGTGGCTCCGGCTCTACCCAGGAGGAGTTCGACATTGCCATCAAGAACGGTGTCGTCAAGGTCAACTTGGACACCGACTGCCAGTACGCGTACCTCACCGGAATCCGTGACTACGTCTTGAACAAGAAGGACTACTTGATGTCTCCAGTCGGCAACCCCGACGGCGAGGACAAGCCAAACAAGAAGTACTTCGACCCCAGAGTCTGGGTCAGAGAGGGCGAGAAGACCATGGCCGCCAGAATCACCGAGGCCTTGGACGTCTTCCACACCAAGAACCAGTTGTAGTTTATATGAGTTTACGTGAATACCTTCCATTGCATGGATAATTATACGAAAATACAGAAACAGGAATAGAAACGAGAGACGTACAGACGGAACTAGAGATCAATAGAGGAGTCTCGGAAATAGGCGCAATAGTTCTCGAGATCGTTTATATGTAGTGAGAAGTTGTATGCTTGAACAGACCTGGGGTTCCCATCTCTCTAATAACAGGCAAAACATTTTGTCTCTGGTATTTCTTGACCTCGGTTCTATGTATGTGTATTGAGAAATGCAATTGCTGGCGTCTATATATGTGTTTGCTTGCCAGTGCAGCGACTCTGAGAAACAGCTCGCGAGCGAACTCGCTGTAACTCGCCCAATACGTGTCGAATTCGGCCCTCCGAGAAATTCCTTGACTCTACGACACAAATGAGGCAAATACTGTGATTCTCATTACCGGATTTTGTTGATTATCAGCTGCACTTTCTTGTACTCTGGCATCTCATTCGGAAGAAGTTTATATTGGACGTCCTGAGCTATTATGGCATTGGCCTTGACGTACTTGGCAACGCACCGATCCGTGCAAGACGCCTCCCCTGTATTGACATCGCCCTCTCCGTATTCGTGCCCGATACATTTCTCGCGGCATGTGTGGAGCATTTTATTGAAAGTCGAGGACATGACAGTGAACTGAACCTCGGCCAACTTCACCTTTTCCGGGTTCACCTCGACATGCGAGTATTGGGCGGTGTTGCCGAGAAAAAAGGACATCTCACCCACAAAGTTTGGAGCTCTCGCTGACGACTCGTCGAGTAGATGCGTGTGTATGAGTGTCGACCTGGTACCTTAGGTGAAAGCTGATCTTGTAATCTTATTCGTCATTTTTGAGGGTCATTTTTCACACAGTGCGCGAATGTGCTTGGCCCGGAATGGTCCACGATAATGTAGTTACGGGGACACTTAGACTGAACAATTTCTGGGTCTCGATCGATATATGTAATTGACACAAGTCTGTCTTTGAAACACACTTTTACTTCTTTCGTTTTCTCTATTGATCCAGTCTGATGTTCCCGGTGAATGGAGCTTATACTATATCTTCAATCTCTTGTGATCTGCAATCGCTTCGAAGAACAGAGCGCGGTCGCAGTAGTGCGATGAGTGCCAAATTATTGGTACTTCAGCTGTGTTCGGAAAAGTGGATAACATTAAAAGAAACACATTCAATCATTCAATCAACATACCTCGAAAGTATAAGAATAAGCAATGCATGTGCTTCTCACAAACGACGATGGGCCTTTGGATGACAAAAGCTGCCCCTACATGAAGTACTTTGTCGATGAAGTTCGTCGCTCTACAAACTGGAAGATTCTGATAGTCGTACCAAATCAGCAGCGGTCCTGGATAGGAAAAGCCCATTTTGCCGGCAAGTCTCTCACGACCACATACATTTATACGAAAGACAGCACTTCTGTACCCAACGAAGAAGTAAATGGCTATGTAGGTCTTTTCGATACTCGTCAACCTGAGCTTCTTAAAAAGGGTTATCAGGAGTGGAACTTGATCGACAGCACGCCTGCTGCATGCGCCGATATTGGCTTACATCATTTGCCTGACAGCGAGCCCGTCGACTTGGTAATCAGTGGACCCAACTTCGGCAAGAATTCCGGCGATTTGTATATCTTAGCAAGTGGAACAGTGGGTGCAGCGATGGAGGCAGCCACCCACGGAACCAAGGCAATTGCGCTTCTGTACGAATTTCGTAGCTTGGAGCATGATTATAACACTCTTAAGGAAGCCAGCAAGATTTCGGTAAAACTTATTGAGCACTTGCATGGAGAGTTAAAGTCGCTGGACCAAATCGACTTGTTTTCCGTCAACGTCCCTCTAATTCCATCGCTTGCGCTCGGCAAGTCAAAAATTAAATACGCCCCCATCCTCAACAATAAGTGGGCTTCTATCTACCTGCACGTGGGAGATGGCAAGTACTCATGGTCACCCAATTTCCAGAAAGTTTGGGACGAGTCACTAGATGATCTTTCTCACTCAGATAGTCGTGTTTTGCACGACGACGGAATAAGCGTTACGCCGTTGCAAGCTACTTTTAAGGCGGTGCATCCGCTCGAAGGCGAGATTGTATTGTGCTCCTCAAGCACAAGTAAATTCAACAAGGGCTCCCCGGTCAGATCTTGTGTTTTGATAACAGCCGAAAAAGAATCTTACGTTTATGAGCCTCTCCGCCGAGCTTACGAGCAAGTGGGTATAGATATTCTGACAGACGCGCTGGTATTGGATGAGATTCCCGAGAATCCTGACTTGAAGATTTTCCATTACGGCGAATACGAGGATCTCGATATTGACTTGATTCAAAATCACCCCTCGCAATACTTCACGCCCTCCTACATCTACAGAAAAGCCTTGATCCGTAAGCATTTCTTGGCAAACACTATTCATCAGTATGTGGTCAAAAACCCCCAATCGATACTCGTGAAGGCGTTTCCTTCGACTTTCCAGCTTGAGGTGGATTACGCCGAGTTTTTGGACGATTCGTTAGATGAGGCTTACGAGCTAAGGGAGGAGATTGTAACGGGCGACAAAACGTGGATCCTCAAGCCCAGTATGAGCGATAAAGGACAAGGTATACGCGTGTTCAAAACTCTAGACCAACTCCAGGCCATTTTTGACTCTTTCGAAGAGGGCCACGATTCCGACGCTGAAGAGGACGAGGCGCAAGACCCGGAAAATAATGGAGTTATCATATCGCAGCTCCGTCATTTTGTCGTGCAAGAATACCAAGAGAGACCATTGCTTTTGCCATCATACGGTTCAAAGAAATTCCATCTTCGCACTTATGTGGTGAGCGCGGGTGACTTGAAGGTTTTTGTTTATGAAAATATCTTGGCCTTATTCGCCGAGAGCACTTACGTTCTTCCACTGGAAGACGACGTCATGGTGGATCTTGCGGGTCATTTGACCAACACTTGCCTTCAGGAAGGAAAAGACCCTCTTGTGAAGGGCTTTTGGGATTTAGAGGGTCTCGGCAAGAGCGAGAAGAAAAACATATTTAAGCAGGTCAAGGATATTACGGGACAGGTATTTGCAGCAGCTTCGTCGGTGGACAAGATAAATTTCCAGCCCATGTCAAATGCCGTGGAAATCTTCGGGGTCGACTTTTTGGTGAACGACGACTTTTCCGTCAAACTCCTAGAGCTCAACTCGTACCCGGACTTCAAACAAACGGGCGACGATTTGAAAACAATCATCAACGATCTATTCTCATCGGTGGCACAGCTGATTGTTGTCCCGCAATTCTTCGAGTCTAAGGCAAGCCATGAAGATACCGCTCTTCTCCACCGAGTGCTTTGAGCAAAATAATGTTTAAATTTTCTCAGAAAGTGATTCCCCTTTATACATAATAAATTTAGATTACCTACAGGCGTGTTAGCCACATTGCAGATTTGCAGCTGGGGCCGATCTCAATATCACCAGCCCGGCCTCCAGCCTCACGTGAGCAATCTGGCTAAGATTCGTGCGCTCACCGAGTCAGTGTCCAGGTAGTGTGAGAAAAAAGATCGAAAAAATTGCTTCGGTCAAAAAGACACCACTTGAAAAAGTACCTTCAAACCCCTCCAATTTTGCGCCTTTGGCTTCACCTAAGAAACCTGGTTTTCAATTTCACTGACCATCTGTTTTACGTCTCACCTAGGAGTTACCCCTGAGCAGCGCCAGATTATAGCTTTCGCAAACTTGACGTCAGAGTATAAAAGCGATCCTCTGTCTTCGGCCTCGAAACCTACTTGAAACCACAAATCACGCCCGGGACACAAACTGCGGACCAACACATCCGTCTCGAATCCCCATATATCACGAACCCATAATGTCACAACGAAAGAGCTATAAGAATAATAAAAAGGCGGCCGGCGGCACGCCTGCAGCGGCTGCGTCTTCTGCAAAAGAAACACAGTTGCAGATGTTGTCGGAGATGTTCCCGGATTGGGAGCCGGAGGAGTTGGCGGCGTTGTTGGCCGAGCACCGAAACGACGTGGAGATCGTCATCGACTTGATCGTCAACAAGAAGGTGTCCAAGTGGGAGCCGATCAAAAAAGAGCCCAGGGCCAAAAAGAGAGACGACGCCACCAAGCCAGAGCACAGCAATGGCCCTGTTTCTGCGCCCTCGTCCGCACACACAGCGCCCCTGGGAGAGCCAAGAGGCAAGCACGCGAGAGAGAGACAATCAAAGACAGACAGAAGAAGAGAGAGAAAGCCACCAGGCGCCAAGAAAGACGCGCCTGCTCAAGCGCCGGCGGCTGCTTCTGTGGCCAATCCAGCAGCTTCCTCTTCCAGTGCGCCTGCCAATGCATCTGCGGCTCCCGCAGCCTCCACACCCTCAAACTCATGGGCTGCTGCGTTGTCTAAAGACACTGGAAAGCCAAAGGAAAAGGCTGCTGCAAAAGCCCAGGAGGATCCCGCCGATGCCGTCAAAGAAGATGCGCCAAGCGAAGTCCAGCCCGAGACTGCCGTTGAGGAAAAGGTCGAGGCCGCGCCCGAATCGGCGCCCGTTAAAAAGACTCAGTCTTCAAATGTGAAGGCGTCCACTTCATGGGCGTCTGCAATCAAGCCAAAAGCCAAGCCCGCTGCGAAGAAGGTTTCTGAACCCAAGCCAAAACAGGCCCAAAAGATTGAGCCTGAGGCGATCGAGAAGGAGAGCCACACCGAGGGCGAAATCGCGACTAATGCAGAAGAGGAGAAGACGATCGACGCCGCGCCTGCTGTTGAAGCAGACCAGCAGCCAGAGCCCGTGTCTCTTCCCGTGATGGAGTCCGAGGTGGTTTTGCCTCAACACGTCAGCAACGTGGGCGTGTCTTTTGGATCTTTAAGTTTGGGCGACGCCCAGCCACAGGAGCAAGTTGCTGCACAGGAGGAGGCCAAGGAGCCCGAGATCGCTGCGTTTGCAAACAAACAAGACGACCTCGATGCGCCCCAAGACAACAAGGGCTCGGTATCCCATTCTCATTTGCAAAGCGAGCAAGAGAAGGCCCAGGAGCAGGCTTACCAGCAAGCACAGCAAGCGCAACAAGCACAGCAAGCGCAGCAAGAGCAGCAGCCTTCGGACCAGCAGGCTTACCAGCAACAGTACGAGCAGCAAAGAAAAGCCAACGCGACGCAAGGCTACGACTACTACAGCCAGTTCCAACAGAACCAGCAGCAGTTTCCTCAACAAGGCGCTGCCGGGACCATCCCCGCTCAGTTCGGGTACCCATCGTTTGACTATTCCGGGTACGGGCAACTCAACCAAACGGCGTTGGGCTCTGTCGGCTCGCCAGGTTACTATCAGTTGAACAACGGCAAGGCCACGAACCCCAGCGGCAACCCATCGGGTGCTGCCGACATTGCTCAGTCTCCTTTGGTTGCCCACTCGACCCAACAAGGCTTGCAGAACCCACAGCAGACCCAGCAGGTGCCAGGCGGAGCACCGTTTGCGTACCCCAACTACTACAACTACTTCTACAACACGCCATTTTACGGGAACGGCGCCAACATGGGCGCCTCCACCAACGCATATGGCATGCAACAGGCTCAGCAGCAGCAACAGCCCCAACAAGGAAGCGAGGCCAGCGCTGGCGAGGGCGAAAACGCGCTGGGACAGGCGTCTGCCCAGAACGCCCAGGCTGCCAACCAGTTCTATGCGGCTCAGTACTACGCCAACCCTAACCAGTTCAGCACCAGAGGCGGATATCCCTACAACGGCTACCCCAGCAGCCAGCCATACCCACAAGGTGGCCAGGGCAGCGATGCCACGGAGGGCCAGCAAAACGGCCAGCAACAAGCCAGCCAACAGGCGACCCCCGCTCCCTCCGGTGCTCCACAGTACCACCAGCAAATGCCACAATACGCCGGCTACCAGCAGTATCCTCAATACGGCACTTACCAGGACAACAGTCAGTACCGCGGGTGGTACTAAGACTTATGCTGAGAGGCTTTGACCCGAGCATGTGGGTGGGTGTTTTTATAGGTGCAAATAGTTACAAATGCCTGTATCTTTTACATTTCACGGAATGACTGTAAATGCGCTCGAGTCTGACCACAACCGTGGCGTAGATTTGGGTCATATAACTTTAATCATCGAGGAACATAAACGCATCTCAGAAAGGCAACGCAGTGCTGAACTAAAGCAGTGCTGCATGGCCTCGTAGTAATTGTGAAGACGATTAGACAATATGCATTCGTAATTGTAAAAACAAAATCATGGTGAATGGGTTCTTCTGATTACGATATTTACGAACACCAAGAGTAGCTTCATGGACTGCAACACAGCTCTCGATATTTACGACGGCCCGGGTTGGAAGCCTTCTCCGAACAAGCTCTTGCAAGCTGGAAAACACCGTGTCCCGTACGGATCGTATCACCAATTATTAGTTTTGCTTTTTGAACCATGATACCCGTCTAGTAAAATGCTCAATGTATCCGATTAGTTTGGGCAGAGGCTCTCTCCAGCAACGGGCAGTCTTGCTATCAACTGGACATCCGCGGAACTGAAGTCTAGGACAATAGCAGACAATGGTAATAACTCAGCTGAGTCATCATCGTAAATCAGGACAACGGTTAAATTGTCATTTAAATTAGCATCAGAATGCTGCAGAGCTATGGAAGCCTCAACAGAAATTTTTGACAAACCTATCGTGGGATTGTACGATGAAGTGATTGGCGAATTGAAATGACAAGAACAGGGATCATCTATACTGTGATTGGGGGTTGAAAAATTAAGAGCTACAAGGCCTGTATTCAGATTTGACAGACTTGAAAAGCTAAATTGTGTGATTGTACAAAGAGGCTCTGCTTCCCCTCTGTGTATAATAAATGTTATTCAAAAGCTGTCATGTATGTTAGGAATCTTAAAGCGTCAGTGCCCTTCTAAGCACAACTATTGTGTAAAAGGTTTGGCTCGATGCTAACAACCAGATAAACTATGCGCTTATCTTTGTGTCTTTCTTTGAGAAAATAATGCTTATGGCCCCTAAACATTGTCATACTCAAGCTCGGGCGTCTAGCCAGTTGCACGTTTCATGATCCCACTGCCTTCAGCACTTCGTAGACTCTCGTTCTACGATCGGAGATACTATACTTCTGAACTTCATAAATTTGATTACAAAGTGTTTCCGCTGGAGTTCACTATTATTTACGGCGTTCTCTGCAACACTGAGCCAAAGCACATACCCGGCCTAAAAGGCTAACTTGAGGGCCGTATAATTTCAATTAACTAGTAAACAAGCTTTGTTTACACGAGCGGGGCCGCGAAATCGTCTGCGACTCAAGGCGGGGCAGAGGCGCGCTTGGAATGTGCGTGCTCGCGGGCAGCGGACCAGATAATTTGTTTAGCGGCCCTGGGCGATTATGCTAGGGTGAGAAGAAAACCAAGTCGCCACTTTTAATTACTCTTCAATAGGCGAAAATTTTCATGGAATGACAAGGAGACAACTGATGGAATTTCCATGATAGTTTGTGTGGCTTTATGGGACTTTACATTGTATTGAGAACGCTTTTTACGCTCCAGATTAAGTTACCTCGAAGTAAGCAGAAGTATAGACGATCGCCAACGTTCTACATTACTCTCCAACAATGGCTATTAATCTAGCGTGTGCCGACTGCGAACGTGTCCAACGCATGAAGGAGCGCACCGAAAAGGCAGCAAATAATCGTGGTCTGGAATTTACTCACACCCCGCGCACTCACCAGCACCGTCCTCGCGCACCGAGCATTCCCACTATATAGGGTGGTATCACCTCCCACACAAACAATCTTGCTACTAAATT
>JAKUBE010000226.1:0-18575 GCA_030674755.1 Metschnikowia henanensis | reverse complement strand
GTGCGGCTTATCTACGACAGCGCGTGCGGAATGGCATGTTGCATTTCAAGCCACAGCGATAACGGGCTCCCGCGAGATCCCGGGATTTCACCACTGGTATTTTCCGTTTGTTTACTTTTCGAGAGCAGGAATCGAAAAAGTCTATCATTCGAGTCTATGTCCCATGGTGGTCCTTCAATGAAATACTGTATCTAGCTGGCTCCTCGTATTTCGTCTTGTTATAGTCTTGTTATAGTCTCGTATATTTGCGCATAGTTCTCACTATTCGCCGCACGCCTATTGCGCTTATTGGCGAGCCGCGAAAAATGGACAATGGACAATATACGAGGTCTCCACTAAGTGACTCATGAGCACTCATGAGTGCCTTGAAGGTAATGATAGCCACATTCTCGAGTTCAAGACGCTTTGCAACCGTCATCTAACAGCTAGTCACCCAAAACTATAAATTGACTCAGGTCTTCACAACCATCAAGTAAGTACTGCTGACAAAATAGATCATAAAAACCCAGAAACGTTCATTCTCACTTGACTGAAGATGTGTGGATGCAGTTGTCTACAAATTGGTGGGTCCTTGATGCCAGTTTAATTTGTGAGTAATCCGTTGTTCCTGATCAGTACGGCACTCGTTATGTCCTGAAGCTAAATTGTGGCTTTTCAAAGAGTCATGCTTGGGATCTGTATTGAAATTTCTTATTTCATCTAATCCTTACATAATCCAGCTGTCAGAAATTCCCATACAAAGTACTGGTATGGCTCAATAGCCCCATTTTAATTAGTGATTTGTGATGTCTCTGGTGTGAGTTATCTCTACAAGCTTTCTGTTATGGAATTATTAAGCCTTGTGACAATGACTCCACTTTTTCTTGCTGCAATTTATACAACACTCAATTATGTATCGGATACAAGTAGCTCACATTTTTGTGAGATTATGTTAAATTAGATCGAGAGAGGTATCTTACTTCAATTCAACATTACATTTCGGCGCTCTTGCACTCATTGAAAGATCTGATACAGCTATTTTGAATTGTAGCTTTCGTTTATCTGCAACACTGGGCCTTTGAGCTCTCATTCTTTCTTCTTTCATTCTCGTAATAAGGGAGAAGAGTGCTGCAGTTTTGCCCCTCCAAATACAAGTCATCACTTGAATAAGAACTAATTTAACTGTTCTGTCCTTTTTAGCATGGCTCAATTTGTTCAATACTTCCAGTGCGGCTTTTTACATCATCGATTGGGTTTGTGTATCCCTCGAGTCTTCACCTCCCTGAATTTGATGACCATTACTCTTTGTCCTTCCGTTTGATCGACGAGCATAATTTGTGACTATTCTTGCTGAATGGTTCTCCTACTTTAGGTCACCCAAAGAGCCTCATCAGTGACAAAATACTATTACAGTCAAGTGTTGCCAAAGCCGATGGTTTTTTTTGAAAGAAACACATCGTATTACAGGAAAAAACTATACATATTTTGTACGAATCGACTGATGCGGCATGTGCCCGCCCAACTTTGTTTTGTCTGAAACATCTTATTTTTTTGTCTGATACTTTTAATTTACAAGTTCCTAATGTCATCAATGGTGTTTTATTCGAAACATCTTACATGAGAAAAAATTACTTCACTCTTTTTTTTTTTGAAAGAAACAAATCGCATTACAGGAAAAAACTATACACAGCAATAAAAAACCTGCTTTAAAAGTCAAAGACACCGTCTTCAACCCAATGGGTGCATCTTGCCTTTTTGATGACTTCAATTTGCACTGTAAAAGGCTAGGTTACTCCAGAGATGGCCTAATTGCAATTTCTGAATGGGTTTTAGCTTTTAAATCAATTAAGTACCAGAATTTCGATACGTATTGAGAATACGTCTTCTAATAAATATTTAAATCTCTTTATATTATCAAAGCAGAACAAAATTTTTTCGTCCTGGGGTGGTTGGTGTAATGGCTAGCATTAATGCCTTCCAAGCATTAGACATGGGTTCGATTCCCGTACCACTCATTGTTTTTTTGTATTTAAGAGCTATCTTAACATATTTAATTATTTGCCGATCAAAGAAGGGACAATTTGCTCCATGAAAAATTTCCTCTCTCTTCGTCTTTTTCGCCTCAAAAATTCTTGTGTGCGTGAGTACGCACCTCTTTTTATGATCGTGAGAACATCGTCCATACTAAAACCCGGAAAATACGGCTTTGCGAACCGGTGCACTTTGTTGACAGTTTCTATTCTTGCAGCTCGCGGAATCCGGCTCCAGGAGCTTTCGCCGATTTTTAGTCCACACAATTCATCACACATGCAGACGATTACACTCTCGATATCTTTGACCAAAGAAATGTCGTAATTTTGCATACCTAGGACAAGAGCCAATTGCTTGCGTGTGAAACGGGAGACATAGCGTTTTTCCAGAGCTGATTGCATCTGTCTAGGGTTTGGTATCAGCGTGGGGTTGTCTGTATCGTATTTTCCAGACCTCAACATTGAATCTAGGGGCTGCATCATATTGAAGATGGGGAGTTTGTATTCTTTTTCCGGCCCGCTCAAATATATCACGTGCAAAAAGGGCTTCATTTCCACAAATTTGAGCTTAACAAAGTATGTCTGTGTCTGTCTTCTTTGCCGTAGTGATGTTATGGAAGTATAGGAATTAAGATGGTTGATGTTGCCTCGTCTAGGCATAGGCTTCACGACTCTTACCCTGGGAGCTTCAAGATCAGAACTAGCAAAACAACCCTCTGCTTGAGTCCCCAAGGGTTTAACGCACGAATAAGGTATAGCAGCGTTCGAAACTATTTTTGAGTTTTCATCAAAAAAAAATTCCCACGATGGCAATCTAGGAGTTGAGGAGAATTGCTGACGCACAGGCGTCGTGGACCGGATATCTGCCGAGTTTGTATAGGTATACTCTGGTTGCGAAAACCCGCAGTCTGACTCTTGTTTGATAACTAGTGAGTACTGAACTTGCTTAAGCATTGAGATGGGGCGCATGTCAGCTCTTGGAGTATGGTCTCTGAATACATTGGTGGGACAAATGATCTCTTGTTCGTGTGAGAATAGGCCCCCCATGACATCCTCCCATGAACTTTTGGTCATTGTGAATGGCGATGATGGTATTACGAAGAGATCGCGGGGAAACATCTTATCTATAATGTTTAATTGCTGGACTGTTGGGCTTTCGCTTTTGCTTTGTTGAGTTTATTTTTTTTTGCAGCCAAACTTTCGGTGTGCAAACGAAGCACGCTGGTGGAAATTTTCAGGGCAGCGCGGGTCACTATTTGTAAGAGCCGAAGGTCGAGCTAAGCGTTTGAGCAGCGTGACTCCTCGTGAACGAGATAAAAAAGCGAATTTAACAAATTCAATGAGTACAAAATTATGACGGCAATAGGATGAGATATTCTCGAGATGAAAAAGCTCGAGGCCGTTCGCCCATCTTTATATAACTGGAATTTTGTGTCCAGAGATGATCATCGGATTTGCGGGGTAACCGAAATTTAGTGGGGATTACTCTTGCAGTTCGATGCAAAGAATAAATGAATGACTAGTTGAGGCAGGATCCCGAGATCCAAAACGGAGATAAGAAAAATATAAAGAAACGGCTGAATACAAAAATTGTGACGCTGAGCAAGAAAGAAATTTTTAGTTTACTTCTCAAATACGGTCAGGATCTGCATGCTCACTACCGCTTTATTCCACGCGGTGTCTGACGCTGTGGGTGCAGCGCTTGGTGTGTCTAATTTCGCTGTCACGCTCAAAAACCAAGATCTACAGGTGAAAGTATGGAACCAAAAAATACTCTCACAAGCAAAGCAGTGACTCACAGTAAAGAAACAACAAATAAGTTTTTGAGAGTATGAAAGAAGGCACGATCAAATTTGAGTTCATGCTCGTTTTCTCAGTAAAGATGATCCCTAAAAATTTATTCTATGTAAACTCTGACACCTTTTGGGATGACCCTCTGTGACATGTGCATAAACACAAAACGTTGAACATGATATTGGGAAAAAGCAATGCGCCAATGACAAGCGTGTATGAGTAAGATACTTCGATGCGTGTTGGAGAAGAGGGGTTTTCTACCAAAATGAAAAATCGGGATATTATACACGTACATCCAGAAGTCTGCTCGAGCGCTGATGAGAGTCGGTCTTTAGCTCTTGTGGATTTAACACAGTTTCATTATTGGAGTGGTTCAACCGGAGATTTGATACTATTTCCAGAGTCATTCCCCTAACCCAATCGCCTAAACAGGCTTTAATGAGACCAGTTTTAGATGGACTATGGTAACAAGCCTCACCTTCAGCCGCAGCCGCATAATGGGGATCATTGACATTGCAGAAAAGCGGAGAAGTATTGCCCGCCCTCGAAACGAGGCTTATTCACTCCAACACTTTGCGTAATTTGTTACATGAAACAATAGAACAACAGCCGCGCGTGTCGTGCATTTACGACCCCACTCCACAGGCGACACGCAGTGAATGTCGTGAGGTCTCTAGATACAATCAGTCTCGCCACGTGATGACACTGTAATCTGAAAACATCTTAGACTCATGCTACCTGCGCCTCCAAGATGTTCTCCACTACCACATTGACATCTGCTTTGAGGTATTTGCAGTTCATCAACACCTGGATTAATTTTTTGATGCTAAGATCAATAGTTCCGTCCCCGTAGGAGGAGAGCTGGTGCAAGATTTCTTTGCGCAGCGAGGTATCCATGAAGTTTAATTGATCTAAAATGACACTCACTTCGTCCAAGTGCTGAACCTTCTTCAACTCGATTGTCTTGGTAAAATTCTCCACTAAGCTCATGTGTTTCAACACTGAATACTGCGACGTGGTGCCGATTATAAGCAATCTTCTGCCGTTGGGTGGACGTTTGTTCAAGTTCACAATCAACATTTGCAAGATCTCGTTGGAGAATCTTGGCCCAATAGGGACGTAATTGATCAAGGTTTCGATTTTGTCTATCACGAGGACATTCAATGGCGACTTGTAGACGTCTCGGAAAACATTATCGATTGTAGTCATCTTCATTGCCTCCGACATTCCCACCAAACTCTCGGCACTGAGCATTTTGATGAAAGGGAATTCTGAGTTCAAAGCGATCATTGACGAAATGGCTGTTTTACCCACGCCGGGCTCACCGTGCAACAAGACACTGATGAGGCGCTCTGTGTCTGAATGCTTCACCTGCTCAATGTAGGACTTCAACTTCTCGAACACCGAGTGGATTTTCTGGTTGTATTCGATGATTCCATATGGGAAGTTCATATTCAAGTCGTCCTCATTCACACCGAATGCGGGTTTCACCTCGTTGAGCGCCAACAAGAAATCGTTCCTTGTCAACTTCATCTTCGCGATGTTCTCGTCGACTTTGGCGATGTTCTCGCTTTTCGTGAATTGGTTGATTGCAAACGACGAAGCAGAATTGCATAGACCCTCAAGCTCTGCACCGGTAAAGTTCTTCGTAAGAGAGGCCAACTCGTCGAAGTCGACATCGCTGCCCAAGATATTGTTGTCCGCCATTTTCTTCGTGTGGATCAACAAAATCTCTTTGCGGCCTTTCTCGTCCGGAAGGGAAATCTCGATCTGGATCTCGAAACGGCCCGGACGCAACAACGCGTTATCGATCAAGTCCAACCGATTAGTCATTCCAATAATCAAAATGTTGTTGAGCTGGTCCACACCGTCCATCTTAGCCAAGAGCTGATTGACGACATTGTCGCCCACACCAGTGCCATCGCTTCTGCCACCACCTCTTTGTTTGAAAACGGAGTCCAACTCGTCAAATATAATGATGTGCAACAGAGAGTTCTCGTCTTTGGCCTTATACTCAGCCTCTGCATCCTTAAACAAGTTTCTGATATTTTCTTCCGAGGAACCGACGTACTTCGAGAGCATTTCGGGTCCGTTGACCACTTTGGGCTCTTTCACGTTCAACATTTTCCCGATCTGACGCGCAATCAAGGTCTTACCTGTGCCCGGAGGCCCGAAAAGCAACAATCCCTTCACGTGACGCAACCCCAACTTGTCCACTAGATCTGGCGAGATGATTCTCGAGGCAAAAGCCCGCCGGAAGATCTGCTGAAACTCGTGGTCCAAGCCTCCAATCCCCAAGTTCTCCAATTTGAAGTCTGGGTTGATGATCGGGTTTGCCCTTGGCTTGTTGATCATGGCGGAGGATTTGCCGCCCAGCTTCTTTTGCAACTTGATCAACGAGTTCTCCGTGGGAAAGAAGTTGACCGAAGTCCCGCCTTTCATCAAAATTCCCTTGGTGGAGATATCCTGGGACATCTCCCGCATGGGCTCGCCAATCTGGCTCAAATTGATCACCTGACACGCGTATACAAACACAGATAAGATCTTGCCCTTGTAGTCCATCACCACGGGCTGCGAGGGCTGCAAAATCTGGTTTTCGTAGTTTGCAACAAACACGTCAATGAGGTCTTCTTCGCTGATTGTCGCCGGCGTTGCCTTTGAGGAGGATCTGTAGTCTACCAAGAAATCAACCTCGCCCAAATAATGCGTGTTGTCTGGGCTGCGATCGAAAATATTATACGACTCAACATCGACAGTCTGGCCCAACGAGGTTTTACACCATTGACGGAGATTGCCGGCCAAGCCAATAGTGCCTGGTTTCATCGAGGCGTCCTTCGTGATACCATATACAAAAATCCCATCGATGATGATATTGTCTCTTTCGTTCAATTCCGGAAAATCGCCCGGATGCACTGCTATCAAGTTGGCCAAAGCCACCAGATTTGACGGTGCGATATCGATCTTCATCTGCTTCTTGAAGTACGGCACCTGGGGCGGCTTTTTCGCCGCCTGGTTGTGAGTGATTGCGACATTTCCCGGCTTTGGGTGATTGCTGACTTTATGAAATCCGAATTTCTCCATGGCGTATGGCTTGATCGCTAGAAATAAATTCTGGGGCTTGCTGTATACGCTACGTATGTGGCCCAATGATAGAGGCGCGCACGTGATTCGCGTCACGTGGCTGGCACGAGGAGCTGCCTGTGACTTATTAGGCGTAGCTTTTACTTTAACAGGAACATCTTTTAATAGTTTCACTCTTCTGGTTGCTTCGTATTTGTGAGACTAAGACAGCCGTCTATCAATGCGAAAACTCGCTCGGGTTTCAATGCAGCGCCACACATCATGAGTTCGGAGTTGTTCCGCGTGAATCTTACAAGAATTCACAAAAAGTAATTGTTCTGGATGCAAATTGGCCCCACGCAAAGATTCTTGCCAAGTGCTGAAGTCCCGTATGTTCTACTACTATACACACACAAATACCCGGGTTTTTTTTGAAGTTTTGTTTCTCAAAGGAGTGAAGTTTCCAGAAAGGGTTAACAAGTCCGAGTTTGCCCGGGGCCTCACGTGCTACGCGTCGAAAGAGTTTCAAGGCGAAAATCGCGCCAAACCTCGCCGCACCTCGGAGCAACGTAAGCAAATGAGTTTTGCTAGTTCTGTGAATATATACCTTGGTCCATGCATCGAGTTATTAATATAATTTTTGCAACACGAAGCAACAATCTCAATGATGCACTCTAATAAATGGCAACGCGACAGTGCACACAAAATTGGGAGCACGTGAATAGCAATGGCCGCCGGGCCTTCTATTGTCTAAACGAAAATGCGAATCCCGAACGAAGCCGTAATTTGCTCAATTCTAATATTTATTCGGGACAAAAAGTCGGGACAAAAAGGCGTCTATCAGTATAAATAAAGAAGAGATGTAGGCGTCGGAGCCTTGGAACCCAAGTAACACTAGAAATAAATACGATCGAGGGCCGAACTGAGAAAGCCACCGCATCATTTCTCAAAAAGCTCAGAGGCACTTCGCCAGCTGTCTTGTCTAAAAGTTTCCGGCAATTCACCCCATTTCGGTTCATGAATCAAAAACAATGACGCGAACATGAAGAATGGCACGGCTCGGAACAATAAGACAATGCAAAAGGCATAAGTAGACTATACGTATTATTTTCCACTGGTTCGTGTCTAATACAGACCCGCTCAGAAAATCGAGAACATTCTCTCGCTCCGCAGGTGGCCCCGGGTCGAGATCGACGTAATTATCAATCTTTCGTCTCTGTTCCAGTGCCACGCTTTTGACGCGCACGGCGGAAAAAAGTGTGGCTCCAGAACCGATCGAGTAAAGTTAAGCCAGAGGATCTGCGCCCAATTTCCGTCATTTTACCAAAACAGTTAGTACTTGGCATTTGCCCCTTTTTTCTCTACAATATGAGCC
The DNA here is from genome assembly GCA_030674755.1 of Metschnikowia henanensis. Taxonomy (NCBI): domain Eukaryota; kingdom Fungi; phylum Ascomycota; class Pichiomycetes; order Serinales; family Metschnikowiaceae; genus Metschnikowia; species Metschnikowia henanensis. The sequence goes on along the minus strand of JAKUBE010000226.1, from coordinate 10,337 downwards.
CGAAAACGTACCATTTCCCCCCAAAACCGCCCATACTTTCTGCCCTCCCCCGACTCATTAGTCAGATCTGGCGTCTCGACCGCGGAAATCACGTCGGGCCATCCTGCACAATGGCGCGCGGTTGCCTCGATGCGGTAAAGAGAGCGGCCCGTCTAGATCTGGCCGCTTACTAAACGCGCGAATATAAATACTGTGGTGCCCGCTGTGGGGCCCCTCAATTTGAGATTTGTCGATATCTATCACACCACTATTTTCACAACCACAATGTCTGCCGTTATCCAAAAGCCAGCCCCATCTTTCAAGAAGACCGCCGTTGTCGACGGTGTGTTCGAGGAGGTTTCCTTGGAGCAATACAAGGGAAAATGGGTGTTGTTGGCGTTCATTCCATTGGCGTTCACTTTCGTGTGCCCAACGGAAATCATCGCCTACTCTGACGCGGTAAAGAAGTTTGCCGACAAAGACACCGAGGTGTTGTTTGCGTCCACAGACTCCGAATACTCGTTGTTGGCCTGGACCAACGTCGCCAGAAAAGACGGTGGCTTGGGCCCAGTCAACATTCCTTTGATTGCCGACACCAACCACTCCTTGTCGAGAGACTACGGAGTGTTGATCGAGGAGGAGGGCGTTGCCTTGAGAGGCATTTTCTTGATTGACCCCAAGGGCACCTTGAGACAAATCACCATCAACGACTTGCCTGTCGGTAGATCCGTCGACGAGTCCTTGAGATTGGTCGAGGCCTTCCAGTTCACCGAGAAGTACGGTGAGGTGTGCCCAGCCAACTGGCAACTGGGTGCCGAGACCATTAAGCCAACCGTGGACTCTTCCAAGGAGTACTTCGGCAAGGTCAACAAGTAAATACCGCCTGTGTAATTAGGACTACTAGAAGTCGTTCGACGTGGCCAGACGTTTGGTGTGCAGACGTGCGAGGGCTCCGGAGCCGCGCGTGGCCTTTATAGACGCTTCCCAGCGAAATAAACAAATACAATGCTTGACTGAGTAGGTTCTGTGTGGTGAAGTAGATCGTTGTAGTTATGCAGATGAGCGACTAGCAGTGAAGAGTCTTGATGTAAGAACAACTCTCACATTGAAGTTCTTATTTGATCTAGCTGTTTGCTTCAATTGGTGACCAGATTGCCGATAAACTCAGAAAGTATGGGGCCGATCTCTTCGGCCGTTCTCATAGATCCGTATTAATGACAGTGTCCCACCACAGAACTTTAAGCTTGCTTTCGTCGGATGGATATTTGCAAAATCTGTGAACAGCTTGAGCTTCAGTTCCACTTGAAGATCGGCTACATTATACCCACAACCCTCCTTTTGTTGCAACTGATAATTGAGCATCAGCTGAGGATTTCTCGCGGCTTGCTATCTGCTTTTATATTTAGCGGTATAAGAAACCGGTCCTCATATCACGACCGTGAATGCGAGCCAAAAAAAAGTGGAAATGCTCAAGACCTTTTTCGATTTATACCCGCCAAGAACTTCGAGATTTTCAACAGTGTCGACCTTAAGTTAGCGCAGCCGTCTCGTGATACGGTAATGAACAATTGGAGCAAGTCGAAAAAATACCTCAACAAAGGAACGAGAAATACAATAGAAAGCAGAGGTAAAAAACAAATAGGCTTTAAATCAACAATGGCTCTTTCCACTATATTCTCTTGTCAGCGCAAATACCGGCTGAATTGGAAGGAAGTGTCCTGTAACGCTAGCCTTTGAGCTAATTAATTATTACTCCACAAGCCGCGGCTTATATTAATGGGTTACGTTCCAGAGGGCCGCGAGTCCAGTCCGAACTCTTCACAATTGACAGTAACACTCAGCCATTCCTCTTCATTTATACCAACACTGCTCCTGAATTGACATTGTAGTTCAACAAGATGAAAGAACTGGTGCTTTTTTATAAGTTTGCCGTGGACTCGCAGGTGTTTTTCAAATCGTCGCACACGTACGCTCTCGTGAACTTAAAGCCGTTGGTTCCGGGCCATGTATTAGTGGTTCCTCTCCGTACCAGTGTGCTTCGATTCGGCGACTTGACGCCTGCGGAGAGCCAGGACTACATGACATCATTGCAAACTATCCAGAAATTGATTACTCGTGTTTACAAGGCCGACGCGCTCAATTTGGCCATCCAAGATGGTCCCGAATCGGGCCAATCGGTGCCCCATCTCCATACGCACATCATTCCTCGTTTCAAAGACGATGGGCATGGGGATAACATCCATAAACAACTCGAAAAAACGGACTTGGCCGCGGCGTACGAGGATTTCTTTGCTCGGAAAACGCAATTCCAGCAATCGCCCGGATTTGTATCGGCCCCGGACGAAGACAGACAGCCACGCTCAGACGAGGAAATGGCAAAAGAGGCCGCGTGGTTGCGGAGCCAATTGGCCCAGATTGAACATGAGTAATTGGCGAGAATTTGGAGAAAAAATTGATGAAAAGTGGAAGAAAACTGAAAATAAACGAAAATTAAGGATAGGAAGAGAATGACAGAGCATATGGCGCCTGTCAAGTAGGACTGCTCGCTCACCGTAGCTGATTCACCTGGCATGAACTAGCTACAATTACTTTGCTCTAGGCTTGAAGATTCTCGCTATTATTCTCAAAACTATGAAGTTTTGGCAAAAAGAATGTTCGTGGCTATTTATTCGCCTCGATAGGCTCGAGTGTCAATAAAACTTTCTGGGATATTGGACTCTATCTGTTAAGGCTCGGTCGCAGGCCTAAACTCCCAACATGTTCCAATGTCGAAGAGCCAACAAACCAAAATAAATATCAAACCAAAATTAGTTTTAAACCATTTACCGTTTGATTATCAGATAAAAATCCCCAAACTCGTCCTCTGTCCCGATTTGCATCCCAGCCCATCTACGTCGTGGCCGTCTCTGCAGGCACGTGCTGCCTCGCTCACATTATAAGGTACCGATCCCGAACCACTTTATCACCACCACCAGCACCCCGAAAAAGCAGAAAATGTCTGCCGAGCCCTTGGACGAGATCCAGTGGAAGTCGCCCGAATGGATCCAGCAGTTCGGCCTCCACACGGGCAACGTGCTCGACTACTTTTCCGAGTCGCCGTTCTACGACCGCACTTCCAATAACCAGGTGCTCCGGATGCAATTTCAGTTCCAGCAGATCCCGCCGCACATCCATCCGCAGAAGTACTTGCAAACGCGGTTGACGGAGATGGTGGGCACGGAGTTTGTGGTGGCGTTTGTGCGGGAGCCGGACTTTTGGGTTATCCGGAAACAGCGTAGACTAGACCCATATAATACTGTCACCGAGCACGATTACTACATAATAGGCGCCAACGTGTACCAGAGCCCGATGATCTACGACGTGCTCTCGGCAAGGCTACTTTCGACGGTGCTCTCGATGAAAAACTCCGTGTCGTTGCTCAACAAAATGACCCATTTCAGCATCAGCGAAGGTGGGCATACTTACCCCAATGAAAGTGCTGCAAACGGCACCTACGGAACCGCTTCTTCCGGCGCAAAACCGGGGCTGGCGGCGGCCGGCACTTCCGGCTACGTCGGCACGCCCACTTTGTCAAATCCAGCAACCGTGGCGCAAACTACGGATCCTACAGATCTCGGACTGTCTGGCGCAATGGGAGATTCTCTGGGCAGCGGGTCCGCGGAGATCCTGGCCGCCGCGTTCGAGAGCCTCCTCACCAGCGTCGTGGCGCCGGCCTCCGCAGACAAAAGCATATACATTGACGACATTCCGCTATATGGAAAGGGCAGCACCGTGGAGCTGCTTGGGCTCAGATTGAACCCAACCGACGATTAGAGCCCCGATTGGTGCCCCGATTGGTGCCCCGCAAGCGTCCGGTTCAGAGCTCGTCCTTGTGGCCGCTTTTGGCGTCCTCTACAGGCAACTCGCCGCACGCCACGATCCTAATAATCTTCTCGGGCCGGTCGGTTCTGTCGGTTTTCGTCTTCTCGATCTGGTCAACCACCTCAAAGCCCTCCACGACCTCGCCAAACACCACGTGCGCGCCGTTCAACCACGAGGTCACCGCGGTGGTGAGGAAAAACTGCGACCCGTTGGTGTTTTTGCCCGCGTTGGCCATCGACAACCGGTACTTCCGGTCGTGCTTCAACGTGAAGTTCTCGTCGTCGAACTTGTTGCCGTAGATCGATTTGCCGCCGTACCCGCGGCCGGTCTCGAAGTCGCCGCCCTGGATCATGAAGTTGGGGATCACTCTGTGGAATATCGAGTCCTTGTATCCAAACTTCGGGTCTTTTGAAACGGCCAATTGCCGGAAATTCTCCACGGTCTTTGGCACTACGGTTCCAAACAAGCCAATCACAATCCGGCCAATCACCTTGTCGTCCTCGGCAACATCAAAGTACACTTTGTTGGTGATTGGAGGGTTCTCTGGAAGCTGGGCGGCAACGGAGAATTTGAAGAACGCAAACACCGACACGAGGAGGGCAACGAAGGAAAACGCTTTCATCATGGTCTTTCTTCTTTCCGTCTATATACGATACAAAGATCTAGGAGTTGGAGGGAAATCGCACGTGGCAGTGGAGACAGATCGTACATGGCATATATAGCGGGTGGGCGAGAGAGGGCGCGGCGGTGGTGCACATACTACAGCCAGTGGAAGGTGGGTCGACCGGCGAGGAAAAGGCAAAACCGACATGGAAGCTGGTTCTGTATGTATAGGAACAAGATTCTTTATCTGATTGTGTGTCTCTATAAATTGTTGTATGGTCCAGGCTACCTAGGTATTTATATACGATCTGGTACAATTCTCAATTTTTCCAAGCAAAAAATGTTTTACATAAACTTAGTGTGACTGCGAAAATGAAGTTAATTAGAGTAATCTCCGGAAGCCGAAATCATCTGGCAAAAATAATCGGTTTACATTAAGTGATCCATCTCCACCAACTTAGAAAACGGTCCAGTCCAGAATCACGCCAGTACGATTACAAACGAAAGTGCCAACTTTCAATTGGTGCCATAAGTCCTTTCTAACATCAAAGAGCCCAACTAGACATCCATGTAACGTGCTATAAGGTGAACGAACCCACGCTAATTGCGCCACACATGAAAAAATTAGCGACTCTCCAAAAAAAGCATCTTCTAGTGTGATTATGATAGTGCTATGTACATACTGGGGCGCTCAAAACTGCCTCTCGCCCTTTCTCTCGGCCTCCAACTCCTCTGCGATGAAACGCTCCTTTTCTTCTGCCCGCTCAAGAGCGATTTTCTTTGCCTTGACGGCCTTGGCCTTTCTCTCACCCCCGTTCTTCTTTTTGCCCCTCTTGTGTTCCCGCAAAGGCTCTAGGTTGTTGATGAACTTGTGTCGCCATCTCAACATGTATCTTCTCGTGGAGACGTCGATCCCCTTGGCTTTCATCAGCTTGGACGTTGTGCGGAGAAACTTCTTCAAGTTTCCTTCGAAGGTATCGAGATGCTCGATGGTGTCTCTGCCAATCAACTTGAAAAAGGTCTCTAGATCGTGCACGTTTTCCTTTGTGCGGGTGGAGGTGTTGGTTTTCCATGCAAATGCCGACGAGGAGAACATCCTGGGACCAGCAGGAAGTCGCCCGAGGCCCGGACCGGGCCGGAGGAGTCTTGACAACGCAAACATGCTCTGACTATCAGGTTATGAAAGGTCTTATAGTGAGCTCGCTCTTGGTTTTTTTTCAGGCGTGCGCGAACCCTTCATGCAGTGGTGGCTGTGAACAGTACAGTGAGTACTCGATCCACGATAATTCAAGATTGCGTGAAAGCCTCGCTGTTTTGATGTCGTTTTGGGACATTTTGAATTTGCCATGGTGAATTTTTTCTTCGGTGATACGGCCTACTTGCTCATCTAACTGAAAAAAAACATACCATCTTTGAGCGGATCGACGGGCTTTCACTGTATCTGATCAGTGTGCATTGGATGCACCTCCCGAACCGATTGCAAAACAGTAAAAGAAGTAACTACACCAGTAAAAGACTATCTACAAAGACGCCACACTACGGTTCATTTAAAAAGTACTGACATTACGGTATCACGATTCTATTGACTGAGCTTTTTATGGCCGAATGCGCTAAAACCCAGCCCTAATTAAACTCTTGCACCACTACAGAGAACTGACTTCACGATATCACTTATCTATTGTTTGAGCTGTTACATAACCCAAGCGCCTACATCAAGCCCTTGTTCTTGAACTCCTTCAACAAGGAGTTGCCCAATCTGGCAGGCGACTTCTCCACGACAACACCAGCAGACTCCAAAGACGCAATCTTAGATTTGGCATCACCTTTGCCGCCCGCCACAATGGCGCCGGCGTGGCCCATGCGTCTGCCTGGAGGCGCGGAAATACCCGCAATGAACGACACCACGGGCTTGGGGCCCTCTGGTCTGGTCAAGTTGTGCTGCTTCAAAAACTCGGCTGCCTCCTCCTCGGCCGTGCCGCCAATCTCACCAATCAAGATAATGCCCTCGGTCTCCTTGTCGTTCAAAAACAACGTCAAGGCGTCGATGAAGTTGGTTCCGGGAAACGGATCGCCGCCCATCCCAATAACCAACGACTGGCCCAAGCCGACCTGGGTGGTCTGGGCCACGGCCTCGTAGGTCAACGTGCCCGATCTGGAGATGATGCCGACCTTTCCTCTCTGGTGGATGTGCGAGGGCATGATGCCGATCTTGCACTGGTCGGGCGCGATCAAGCCCGGGCAGTTGGGGCCGACCAATCTGGTCTTGCTCTGCGTCTTCAAGATCTGCGCGATTCTCACCATGTCGTGCTGCGGAATGCCCTCGGTGATGGCCACGGCCAAGTCGATCTCGGCGGCAATGGCCTCCTCGATGGCCTGGGCGGCTATGGAAGGAGGAACGAAAATCCCGGTGGCAGTGGCGCCCGTTTCGGCCATGGCGTCCTTCACCGACGCAAACACGGGCCGGTCCAAATGCTTGGTCCCGGCCTTTTTCGGGTTCGTGCCGCCCACCACCTGCGTGCCGTACGCAATGGCCTGCTCGGCGTGGAAAGTGGCCTGTTTACCAGTGAAACCTTGGTAGATCACCTTGGTGTCCTTGGTGACCTTCAAGTTCTTGATGGTGGAGGCGTAGTTTTTGGCGAGCGGGGTCGACGCGAAGCCGCGGGCGAATTGCTTGGACAACATGGTGCAGAAGATGTGGCGAAAAAAACGTGTGGTGTTTTCCGAAGGCCGAAGGAAAAGAAGGTGTGCTTCTCACGGTGAAAAACACTCTCGGGCCGTTTGAGCAATTCGCGTGGTTTGTGAGCATCGGGCGTATAGTCTCCGCGGGCACTGCACCCGTACACCACGCACATGCCAGTGGCATAATGCCACGGGACCGTGGACGGGACGCGCCTCGTGCCGTGCAATGAGAGCCCTGCACGGTGCGCGGGAGAGGCCGACGTTCGCTCGAGCACCCTGGGGGACCCGTGGTTCCCCGGGGCGGGGTTGTGTGCAGGCTGAGTTCAGATCATATGCACGCGCTAATAAAGCAGCGAAGACGGATGCACCGAATGTGCTACGAAGCAGGGTTGCAACTTGCAGGAGACGGTGAATACAATACGAATATTGATCATATTCACTGACAAACACTTTCTGAGCAAATTCGTAGATTTCACTCACGGTAGATTTTTCTAGTCAATGCCATCGGCAAACGTTTACGAAGTACCGAGGACAGTGGGAGCACGGACGTGTGACTGGCTAGGTGCGGAGCATATATTAGACAATGGTTTGAGACCAAAAGCGGTATTTCTTTCATAACAGGACATCCTCCACTAGGACGTCAGCTTCGGGCCAAAACCTTAAAACGATATTTGAGCTCAGAAGGGCTCTGAATTTCTGGCATACGAGGGCATGGTAGACTTTTCGGTACTGTAATCATGCACAGTAAACAAGTCGATCCTGATAACGGTGAAATATGTGCTTTCACTCAGTTGACCTTTGAAATCGGTTGCATTTTGAAACAAGCCCTTTAGCCCCTAATTCTTGATCATTCGTCACAGCACAGTGTGTACATGCTCTTGTCAATATAGTTGGCCGATCATTTCGCCGTACCAACTGTCGACAAATCTGTCGACAAATCTGTCGAGAGTTTCTGTCTATAACCCATTGCAGTTTAGCGCTTTGATGATCAATTGGATGACAGTTGTGATCGGCCTCCTGATTTATGGTGATAACTCAGCCGAGTTGCTACCATTATCTGTCACTCTTCTCGACCTTGTTTCCGCCGCTGTCAAGTTGATTGCAAGACTGTTTTTTGGTTGGGAAAAGCCTCGACCAAGCCAATTAGATGAGTAGAAGATTGCCCTAGACGGGTATCATGTATCAAGAGTCACCCCTACTAATGGCGAATTATGCAAGTACGAAGACATTATCTAATATGATCTTGTCTACTATTAGGAATGCAAAACTTTAGTAAAATGATACTCACGAATGATTATTACGATGATTTACGAATCCGCTGGTTTTGAATGTTTTGATTGAGCTCGCTTGTCGCTCCTGGGAACTTGCCGGTTGGATAGCATAGTGCTTATTAGTTGTGATGTTTTTCGATGATGTTGTAGGGTTCGAAGATGTGTTTCTTTCTCGGGAGTGGACCATGCACATGGCTCTTTCCAATACAAAAACAGCTAATAACAACGATATTAGAAGTGAGTGATTAAAACTCGGGAGTGTTTAACTGTTTTTCATGTTCGGCATTCTGTCTTTGGATGCTCTTGGATCACAAATAGTTCTACTTAGTGCCTCTCCACTTTATTTTAGTGAAGCATGCGAGTGGCCCAGCAGGCTGACCGAGCTTCGATTGTGGCATTGATTTTGCAAGCGCACTTTCGATAACTCGTAGAGTCATGCCTGAGCTATTGCTCTTTTGAGTTCATGCCCCACTGTGATTAATCTCAAAGAGAGGTATACAGAAAATTAGAGGGAGCTTACACCTATGATGTTTCGTCTACCCTAGCTGTCGAACTTTCACATTCCAAGGTACGTACTAAACCTGCTCCAACAGGCTTGTCTTAGTAGTTTCACCTAATTCAAACATCTTTTATCCTTCTCGTTGCCTCTGGCCAAAAGCACTCCAATTTCTTTTGATCGTTGCATATTTTTGCGCTCGGACCTTCTGCGTAATCAAACTGTCATCAATCTTGTTAAAATTTCACAGCTACAGGCCGTCGAGATGAGCTTTCTTCATGGGTTAAAAAAGGAGATCCTTCAGAAATTTATTCATTTTAAAAGGAGATGAAAGACCGCGTATTCCGTTATACTTGAAGGGTTATGCGGGTGACCACTGAGGCACGCAATGCACTATTATCCATAAGCAAGTAACAGATTAAGTTGGAAAGAAGCACCCCATTGACCCACCTCAAAGCGTCAAGACTCTTTGATTATCGTGAGCCGTCCCAAGGTTTCTCAAGACTTTGCAAGGTGGCTTAGCACAACAAAGCTACCCAAAACTCGGTCATCCCTGACGATAGTCTCAATCACTCAAGGCGCTTTTAAATTCTACAAACGAGCTCATATATCCCCATAAACTAGTAGTTAAACAAGCTCTTATAGTAGAGGCACCTCGAGTTGAGTGCATCCCAATCGTCTTTGGTGATCCACATCTCGTTGATCACCTTCAAGCGGCCATAGACACTGCCACCTTTCCAGGTGATGATCTGTGGATCTAGCTCTTTGGGCGCGGGAAGCACATTCACGGCAATAACGGCGCCATCGTCTGCAACCGCATCCGCCTTCTCGAGGTCGATGGAAAGCGTGGTGGCAGCATCGATTTTCTTCATCTCCTGCTCCGACAACTCGATCTCGTCGGCCGCCTGGGCGTCTTTTCTGGTGCCCTTGGCATCGGTGATCATCTGCTTTCTCTTGATCTCCAACCGGTCTTTCTCTTTGCCGACGTAGCTGAGAATGTCGTCCAAGCTAGACGTGGATAGAAAGCGCGGGCGCCAGATATTGATTCTGTCTGTGAGCAACATGTCAAAGCCGGGGAACTTGGCGAGGCCGCCGCCCACAACGAGAATGTTGTCGTACAACTTCTTTGCCTTGTTGAAGTCGGTGGCAATGCCTGCGTTTGTGATGGACTCGATGATCGCCTTATCCAAAGGCACGGCGAAGTTTCTGCTGGAGTCTTCCGTCGAGCCTGCTCTGTTGGGCACGGGCTTGCCGTACGCCGCGTTGGCGGCCTTAAAAATCTGCTTGTCCTCGATGATTTTCAAAAGCAACGCCTCGTCGCCCATTTCCGTGAACCCCTTGCCATTGAGCAAGTTGTCCTGTGCTTTGGAGAACGGGTTGTTGGGCTCGCCGGTATAGTGGTCGTAGGACTCGGGAAACAAGCTCTTGCTTTTCATTTGCGCCGAGAG
>JAKUBE010000225.1:0-18576 GCA_030674755.1 Metschnikowia henanensis | reverse complement strand
CCACCTGGGTGGTCTCGGGCAACAACTTGAAGATGTTGTAGATCTGCTCCTTGAAGCCGGACGACAACATCTCGTCGGCCTCGTCCAAGATGAACATCTTGATCTTGTGGGTCTTGAAGTATCTTCTGTCGATCATGTCGTAGACTCTACCTGGAGTACCAACGACGATCTGGACGCCGGACTTGAACGCCTCGATGTCGTCGGCCATCGAGGTACCTCCGATCGACGCGTGCACAGACACGTTCAAGTACAACCCGATCTGGGAAATGACGTTTTGGATCTGCAACGCCAATTCTCTGGTGGGGGCCAAAATCAAGGCTTGGGTGGCCTTCTCGTTCTCGTCGATGTTTTGCAACGCAGAGATGGTGAACGTGGCGGTTTTACCAGTACCGGATTGGGCCTGGGCCAAAACATCTCTCTTTTCGGTGATGGGCAAAATGGCTCTTTGCTGAATGGCAGAAGGAGCCTCGTAACCGTAACCGAAGATACCTCTGACGATCTCGGGCTTCAAGTTCAAGTCGTCGAAGGAGTACACGACATTGTCGTAGTTACTCTCGATCAAGTTGGCGTCGACTTCGGTGATTCCGTTGGACATGGTGCTGTATTTTTTGCTGAAGAAAAAGGGGTCTGTCTGATGGGCCTTGTTCGGGTGCCAACTTTTTTTTTTTTGATTCGCACTGGCTGAGCGCTGCGAGGAGCGCACTGCATGGCTCCTTCCGCCGCAAAATTTTCACCGCCGGGTAACCCCTGATCCCAAATGTGCTGCGGTGCTGTGGGTATGATGAAAATGGCTAGAAAGAGCGAATTTGGGTTTGTTTCTTAAGTCACGTAGGTGTGCAAGGCGACTGAGGTTCTTTTTGGCAAAACCGGTGGTATTAGTTGCTTTCATCAATCAAGTCTTGTAATAATCATCACTTCTTCTGAATATGCACCAAAACGGTACTGAGGCCGCGTGTGGACACCCTATGTTCGCGGTCTCCTTGCCAATAGACTCCTGCCAGGCCCTCATTCTGCTCCTCACACCAATCCGAGATTTGCGCTTTAGGACCGGGACTATTATTTGAGGCATTAGCAGCATGAACTCAATTTTCAGCGCAAAAAAGAGTTTGGCTTCGGATTTTTTTACTTTGCTTTCATGCCCCCAAAAGAGTTCCTAAGATGTTTTTGTATATCGCTAGTTTTCCGTCAGTCTTTAGGTTGGCTCGTAGAATTTGGCTGTCTGGCAACACAGCTCGGCCGGCTGCGAATTTAGTACTAAGCACAAGCGAAAGACTCGTAGCCACTTCAGACAAATCGTATGCTGAGCAGCCAGCCCCAAATAGTTCCCTGAATGAAAGAAAAAGAATGTGCTGAAAAGCTTTTATGAATTAGATAGTGAGATTTCATGTTTATAAAATGGCGTTTGAAAACCATCTCGGACTCTACTTAGTAGATCTACATCTACATTGTGCCCTACTCCCAAACCCTCTCAGGCACCATATCGTCTCTATGCTCCCACGGGAAGATTTTGGGCAAACCCCGGTAAAACCTTCTCGTCTCTTGGTATAAGCTTCCATTTTCTTTAACGGGAGATGGCTCTTGCATGTTTAACCCTGTGAACGGCTTTTCAAGATCTGCAACACGCTCATCATGTGTTTTATGGTAAGAAGCTGATTTTACCTCGGCACTGCCCAGAGAACACTTGTCGACCGTCATCAAGAGATGATGCGGCGTATAATCAGATTGCTCATTGAACACACGCTCCGCAGCTTGGTCTTCATGCACGCCATTTAGAGTATCCCTATGATGACTGCCGCTTTCCGTTTGAGCTGAAGAATCTCCCTGATCACGCGAAACATGATCAAGGCCACTGGATCCAATAGGAAGCTCTGCGTGAATGCTTCCTTCTTGATCCGTATCACCCCAATTGTTCTGAAAAGACTTGAAACGAGAGCCGAAAGTAGAGCTAACAAGCTCATCCTTAGGCGGACTCCCCCTTGTTGCATCCCAAAATGACTTGCTAGTTCCGACCGAGCTTCCGAAGTGCTGATAGTTCGAGGGATCGCAAAGCTCAGATGGCGTTCTCAAAGCTCTTGGCGTTTGAGTGTTCGTCAGTGCTGTTGACAAATTCAAGTCGTTTACTGAAAACGCATGCTTCTGATATCCCAAGACGGTATCCAACAGTTTTCCCTTGGAATAGTCATACCATTGCAGCCACCAACCTTTGAAAAGAGGCGAGGATTCGTCGTTCCACGGTTTCGAGGCCCCATTAAAATGAAGCACGCTGATCCGAGAACTTGAACCAGTGGACGAGAAATGGTCAAAGGCAATGTTTTCGTATACAGAAACTTTAACTGCGTAAGCCAATGTCCCCTCGTCACTTTGAGGCTGCTGATTCGCTGGCCTCATCTGACTAGTTTCGTTTGCAGATGACGCATCAGGGTAGCCAAAGTGGCTCAGTGCAGGGTAATATTGATATTCGGCATTCGGAGTCGTGTTGTATAAAAACGGAATGCGGATCCAATTGCCAGAGCTCGAGGAATACGGAGAGTTTATATTGTGGCTTCCGGACAGTAAAACTCTGGATACCCAGTCTGGATCCGAGTTGAAATATTGGTTTAGCAAGCCTTGATCCGCGCCATCAAAGGAAATGTCAGCACTGCTAGACTCTACGAGTTTGGTAAGATTAGCATAGTCTTGCTTATCTGGGGTCAAGGCGAATACGCCTGAGTTGAAAATATCGGGGAACCCAGAATCAGGAGCTGCTAAAATCTTTCCGCGAGGGAAATCCAATTTGAGCAAGTTTGTGACGGGGTTTGACCCTTCAAGGGGTAAAACGTCGGCATCGAGATACAAGACTTTATCGTAGGGAAGGCTCCACAATTCGATCTTCGTGAAAGTCTTAGCAAGCTCGGGCCGTTTCAAGTCGTCATGCAACTTCTTGTGGAGACTAGATTCCGAGATTTTCGTCGCGACTAACTCGTCCCAAAGCTGTTCCAAAAGCCCAAGCTGCCACGGGCTGAATTTTGCTTTTTCTATGAGTACGACGAATCTCGTATCATGGGGAGCTATTTTACGCAAAACATGGCCTAAGACAAGCGCACCAGGCAAGTATTTGGGGTCGTATAGTAAAGTTGCAACGGCTAGCTCCTGATGACTTTCGGACATTGCTTTGTAAGTTGTTCAAAGGTCTGTCTCGCAATTGAATATGGGTGCTTTCAACAATATAGTAGGGCTCCTATCAATGCAGTATGGCCCTTATCAGTAAAGTAAAATTCTTAGCAAGCACACTGATTTGAGACCGCAATTGAATATATCTTGGGGAATAGTGTGACTAGATTGGAAAGTAATACTTTTCAAAAAATAACTGAGCAGTAGGGAAAAGTAGCTTGGAGTTGAATATCTTTATTTTGTGGGGTTAATGTTAGCAAGGATATCAGATCAGATTGCGGGCGACATGTGCGTTAGATGGGGGAGCGCCGCACAGTGGGGTTACACCCAAAGTAATCTATACAGTGAGCGTCGATCATACAATGATGAATTTTCTATACATAGGTAGTGGAGACGTGAATTTTGAAACGAGCCAGGGCGTATTGGCGCATCAAGAAAATTGCGAATCAAAATATTGACTTCGTGACTGAAGGAGGCCACTGGTTCGTGTGACTCGTCATCAGAAACATTTTGAAGCCCAAACCTTAAGGCCAAGTGCCTATTATCCGGCTTCATGCTCGTCTGAGGTCACGAACACGCCCCAGAACAATAACACCAAAGTAAAGTAGAGTCACGAATGAAAGACACGAAACTTGTTATTCGTTGGGTAAAATTCAAGTCTGAGAACCAGCAACTATTTCAGCAATTATTGAATACATTCATCTCAGCGACAGATGCAATCTACAGTGGGTTACTTTCACAATATGTTATATGACATTAGATATACATCTCCTTAACGGGAGTAAGACCAGACGTTTTTCAACAAACCGTCTTGCTGGGCCAATCTGTTCAAGGAGTCGTCAGCCTCACCTCTAGATCTGATGTAACCAGACAAGGCGTAAGTGGTGTTGTCACCTGGGATGGCTCTACCCTCAGCATCGACGTTGGCGATGTTAATTTGGACAGAAGCGTGGTCCTTGGCCTTGATGATTCTGTTGGAAGCAGAGCACTTTCTTGGCACGTACAATTCGACCTGAAGCAGTTAGTATTTATTTGTATGAAGGAGGGAGAATCTTGGATATTCCTTGATAACACGCCTGGGTGTGAGTGAAGCGTGCCATGGTGGCGCTCGCGATGTATCTTTTGAATAACAAAAGGCCGTTCTCAAATAGAAGGGGTTTAGGCGCTCGTGAATGGTTATATCGTAGGCAGCTCATAATATGAGCGGTTCATCAGGTCAGACTTCACTTTCGTCTCACCAGACGCATCGGAGCGTTACTCAGCGTCATCCCCGATTTTCCAATAAACGAGCCAGCGGTTCTCTTTCGAACGCGGTTTTTACATACTAATTGACCCTTATCGTTCTCCATTTTGTATGATGTCTTAGTTGATAGAGAGAAGCGACATTGGAAATTTTTTTCCTCACTTCTGGCCGCTGCGAATCCTGGCGGCACGTGCAGGCGGGCGAAAGCAGACCTGAAAGTGGTGTGCAGATAAGCGTTAGGGCACGAGCCCTCATCACCGTGCAAGGAAAGTGTGGGAGCCTTCGACTTCCGACCGAGCCGGTTAGTTTGAATAAGAAAAAGCGAAATTTTTCAAATCAAAGACTGATCAAGGAAGGCATCAGTGCTTATATCGAGATCGGTATCGTACAGACCTTCTTTGAGAAGTGATAACCCTGTACTGTCACGTGTGCCTGCGAAATCCAGGCTAAGCGCGCTCAGCAGTAAGCACCGTTCCAATGGGTGCAAATAATACCAATAATACAATGACCATCAAGTTTGACTTAGACTCACTATGCTATTGATTTGATATATCTGCTATGGAACCATTTCTTCTGATGAATATGCCGCTCGTCGTCTCTGACTATGCTACCTCAATTTCAATACTGCCACGGACTCCACGTGATGCGTTTGAGGAAAGAAATCGAATCCTTTAACGCTCTCGACAATATAACTCTTCCCGGCTTCTGTATTGTTGATGAACCATTCGATGTCCCGGGCCTGTGAATGCACATTGCAACTGATGTACACGATTTTGGCTGGGCGGTACGCGCTCAATTGGTTCAAAAACACCTCGTCACAGCCTTTCCGTGGAGGGTCCAAGATCACTGAGGTGCGCGAAGCTGGAGTGTCGATATTCTTAAAGATCTCCTCAGCCTTCCCCACAATGAACTTGGCATTCTCGACGTTGTTGATTTTGGCATTTCGTTCTGCAAATTTGACGCTGTCTGCGCTTACCTCCACACCGATTACCCTCGAAACGCCCGTCAGACACGTGATCGAGAAGAGGCCAGATCCACAGTAGGCATCGACCAAGTAGTTCTCCTCGTCAGAGCTCGATCCGGGAATCTGCAAGTTTTCTTTCACGTAGTTTGTGACAATGGGCAAAATCAGGTTGTTGTTCTGGAAAAACTCGCCCGCGCTAAACTCGAAGGTGTACCCGTTTACATACTCCTTTACCACGGTACGGGAATTGGTGACACATGTTTTGAGTAGCTTTTTGTCGTCCACCTCGACCTCAAGCACCGAGATTTCATCTTCCGTGTTTTTGGACCCGGTATCCACACTGAACTCGCCTTCCTCGTTGGGAAAAAGCGTGTTTTCTCTTAGGAGAATGGTGGCGCCCTTCTTGTATTTTCTGAAGTCGCCTAGAAAGCGGCTTCTCTCGTTGGACATTCCCTGGTTTACAATGGCAGTGCCGATCGAGCATTCTTCGATATCGAGAATCAGCTGGTCGCCGCCTTGGACGTTTTCACGCCACGTGGGTCTGCCTTTGCTTCCAAAACCAACCGATGGTCGCTTATAATCCGGAGGGATTCTTTTGGGCACATTGAAGTGCGGTGTAAGCTTTGTTCTGTAGTCGTATTTAAGAGGCGAGGATTGTGTTTTATCGACGGGCGGAAGGTCTCCTGAAAAGAGCTTGGGCGCAAAGTACCGGTAGGCGTTGACGATCGTCTGCCTTTTGAACTCGAGCTGAGTGTCGTAATCGACGTTTTGGTACTGGCACCCCGAGCACTTTCCGAAGTACTTGCAGTTGATCAACTCGTCTTTTCTATCGGTTGACGCCTTGGTCACTTGGAGAAGGTCCGACTCCACATATAATGGATGCGATTTAAAAACACGAATGCTCACAATATCCCCTGGAATGCCGAAAGGAACCACGACAATTTGCTTTTTATCCGCATTGGCAGGATGCGGTATGAGTGCAAGACCGTCGCCATTAGACGAAAGGCGCAAAACCGTGACGTCGCTGACGTTGCGATGGTATAATTGTTCCACGGATGGATCATTGAGAAGCTCCTTCATGTCGTTCTTTATATCTTCCTCTGAGAGGCCGTGCTCGCCCAAGATTTCTTTGATTTCGTACTGCAACACGCCCATGGGCGCGGTCGGATCCACATCTTTAGCCTTGTATTTTCTCGTGTTTTTCTTCGGCTGCTTAATTTTCTTATTGGCATGGAGTTCAGCATTAGGCTCTTGAGCTGGTGCCTTGTGCGCCTCTTGGACCTCGGACATTTCTGCTGTTGGGGACATATGACCGCCTTAGACTAGAGCTGGTATATATGTGAGGGAGGGACTTTTCGAATATTCCTTACGATCTTGCGTTAGGCCTTGAAGACTTCACAATCGGTGCTCGTATAAATCTGCGCTGTTCCTGTCTTTAGCCTCATCGCACTTACGTGATGGGGACTGTATAGCCATCTATTGGATGAGATGCACTAGCTTAGCTTACCGCGACACGCGAGTTGTGAATATGTCATAAACCCAAAAAAGCCATAATTAATTAAATCCGCCATTTGTGGGCCGGCGAGGCGCAATTTCCATGTTTATATCAAGTTTAGATACACCACGCCCAAGCCCAACCCCCAAACAGCCATGGTTGCGATGCCTGGATAAATGATGCATCTGCCTATAATCTCCACGTCGTACCTGGGCCTAAAAACCCCGCTGATATTCACCGGCACATTGCCCTCAGACTTCATTTTTGACTGGTACTCGAGAAGCTCGTACGCGTCAATGTCGTTTTCGGGAGACATGGTCACAGTGACGGAGGTGGACACGTTGTCCAAATGCGTCAAGGGATCGTGGCTCATATTGGAGAGCGACTGGCTGCGAACTTGTCTGTTTGACTTTTTGGTGTGCGCCGTAGAGATGAAATGGCTCCGTGGAAGATTGAGGCCAATCCACTTGTAGAGCGGGGGAAGAATCGTGAAAATCACCGGTTTCAGAAGCAGTTTCCACACCACGACCAAAGCCACGCCAAGCACAAACCTGGCCACGCCTATAAGCACTCCGCACTCACCATCGAACGGAATCAACAACGGGTCTGCAAATGCGTTTTTTGCAGCGAAAAAACCAGTGAGCACACAGAGATAATGCGAGAGATCGAGACCAATAAGCACGCCCACAAACGCCACGGAATCGTCGAAACACGGGCAGTCGTCCACCGGTTCCGGGTGGATATGGACCAAAAACAAGTGGCCCGCGATGATCATCGCTACCGTGCCAAAGACGCCTAGCCAGGACGCGTTTCTGCTTGAAAATAGAAGCCAGTTGTCGTAGGCTTCGCCATAGAAGAACCGGAATAGAAAGACGCCGGATCCAACGAGAATCCCCGTGCAAATGTCGAAAAAACCGTGCATTCCGCAGTACAACCTGCCCAAGATCAACGAGAAGTAGTACAACGCCAAGAGCGCCACGAGCGTGAAGAAAGACGCGGTGCTCATCTCGCCATACTTGCCTATGAGCTTACATAGAAGCACCAACGTGACCGCGGTAGCGTTGGCCGAATGCGACGACGGCCACCCGTACTCTTGCGTCGTATACGTCAGCATAGTAATTCTGTGGATCGGCGGCGATCTCGGGCGAGGCAAACAGAGCAAGTCTTTGCAGAAACCGGTGAAGTAAATACCCAAACCAAGCACTATCACAAGATCGCGGCCCATGGCGGACGCGCCAAACCAGAACAGCGGCGGGAGCATCAACACGTAGAACGTGTGGGAGGCCAAGTTGGCGGTCCAGGCGAAGTAAACATCCAAAAACGGGGTTCTCACTGAATCCTGGATTCTGACCAAAACCCGTGTTTCTTCCCGCACGATGGGCAAGCACCAGGACCGGAGAGCGTATCGCCACGCGGGGAGCTGCGACTTGTAGTGGTCGTTTGGCCGATTTCCGGCGTCTTTTAGGTGGCTGGAGGCTATATCCAAAACACCTGGCTCTGGTTGTGCGACTGGCAGTGAAGCGAGGGCAGCGGTTTTCTCGATTCTTCTGTGTATCGAGGAGCCTGGTTCCGCAGAGGCAAGCATGCTTCTTCGTTTTATTATTACGGATGCTGAGATTGTACGAGGGAATATATTGTGGGGGTGAATCTAGTAAAAGGTGCGTATTGATGTGGGTTGTAGATGGAGTGTCGATATGCTAACAGGCAGTGCACTGGACTCTAGACCCCACTGCGCGCGTCAGACGCGGCTGGTATTAACTTATTGAGGTGTTGATTTATTAGGACATGTCTGGACAGGTATACGAGAAATTAGGGAAAGGGACAAGTGCGTTATTTCTCAATTATACCTCACCGAGGCCACCAAAAGATTACATATGCCACTACTTGTAGCCCGATATGAAGCCGCTACGCAGGGCTATCTTCCGAGCTTTACATCCTTCTAGTTATCACGTGAACGAGCCACTCCAACTCTGCAAAACCATTCAGTATTTTCCCCCGCTTCTAAAGAATCGCGCACTTTCTCGACTTCTTCTTCCGCGTAAACGCAAACTCTTCCTCGTTGTATCTCTGCTGATACGGCGTGGACGCGTATGGGTTAGAGTCGTAAGGCTCCTCGGTCAAAGGCGCGTCGAGCAAAACACTCGAGTTCACCGACGAGTTCTTGAAATGGCCCTTTTTGTAGCTTGCCGAGCTGTTGTTGCGCGTGTGCCCCGGCCCGCCACGTAGCCTCGAGAGCCGGTTCCTCAGCTTCTCCACCTGTTCGGCCAACTCGCGCTCTTTTTGGAACTTCGACAAGGCAAAGTCAAACACCGCCTTCACATTGGTCATGGTCTTGGCCGAGCACTGGATGTATGCCACGGCGTTGATTTCCAGCGCGATCTGCATGGGCAAGTTCTCGTCGATGGTCAGTCTCAAGTCGCACTTGGTCCCGACTAGAATCACAGGGATCCCGGGACAGAAGTGGTTGACTTCCGGGTACCAGGTGTCCTTCACGTTTTGCAACGAAATCAAGTTGTCCACGGCAAAGCAGATGAGAATAATGTCTGTGTCCGGGTACGAGAGCGGGCGTAGCCGGTCGTACTCCTCTTGCCCGGCGGTGTCCCAAAGCGCCAAGTCGATGTGTTTGCCGCCGGGCGAGCGGACGGTGGTCACGTAGTTTTCGAAAATCGTGGGCACGTAGATCTCGGGAAATTTTTGTTGCGCGTAGCTGACCAACATGCATGTTTTGCCACACCCGCCGTCTCCCACAACAACAATCTTCATGCTGTAAGCGGAATTTTTCGACACCTGATCTAGCATCTGGTAAGCGGGCGCCGACGGGTTGAATTCCACTTTCAGGCCATGGCCGCTTGTGGGCGAGGAGCGCGCCTCATATGGATTGAAGTACCCGGTGTTGAACTCCGGCGAGTTGAGCAGCGAGGGTTTATTCGACATCTAGAAAGATAAGCGAGCGCAGTTGTCGAGTGTGTTCAGAATGAAAGATAGTGTGGGGCTGAAGCCAAAACGCTCTACTTTGATTCAAGATATTGGGGTAAACACCACAGCCAGGTAATCACGTGCGTGGCTCACAACTCTACAAACCCTAAAAGAAGTTTTGTGGAAATGCTTATACTTAGACGCTTGCAAGGCCGCTGTGAGACAAGAGTGCATAAACACCGGGCTAGCTGATCCAGGCGCAGTGTGGATAGCGGAAACATCGATCCGCCCCTGGTCACGTGACGAGATAGCACCGGCTCGCTTCATGGGTCGTTTCACGAGATAATGCGTTTGGATGGGCATCAGGAGGAAGGCAAAACTCTCAAAAATGAGCTGGGTTTCATATCGAACGAGGTTTCAGTGAGTTTTTTAATGCAAAATCGTGCTTGATATTTCAATTTCTAACTGAAAGTCGTCAAAAGTATCTGTACTGTATTTTGCCTTGGCTCTCACCCTGCTCTGGAGTCTGTTTACCTTTTTCTTCCGTGCGAATTGTATAACAAATGATTGCTCAGCCCAGTGCCCATTTTTAAATAAGCAGCAAGAGTGATTGGTTGCTCTCGTTTACCAAATGGGCATCAGATGTTCCCGAGAATGATAATTACAGGCTTCATGAGAGGATGCGATCAAACCAAGATCGCTCACTAACTGACGGGGATTTTATACTCCACGTTTTCCCAAGATGTGGTCTTTTGCCCCGAGTGTACTTCGAAGGGTCTGAGAATTGATTCAAAGAGGTACTTATATCAATAGATGTAAGCTGCGTCGCCCAATGGATGGCGAATGCCGAAAAAAGCTAGAGTATATAAGACATGCCCTTTTAGTCAAATAGTCGACTATAACCCCAAACATGCCAGATAGAGAATCTGAAATAAAAATTACGGCGTGAGGTTACTCGAGTTCGACACTAGGCACATCTTTTGGAAGCTGATGAGAGGCTTTCACGTAATTATATCATAAATTCTTAGACCTTTTATAAGATGAATCAGACAGAAAGAGAGTCGCGCACTGACATTACGTATTAGTGTATAAGTTCATAATACTTGACCCCTAAAATTGTTATGTATTGGTCGTATTATGGTTGCGGGCCCAGGTTTGTTTTTACGCTAGCACGCTAGCGTAATTGAGACAGAGAAGGGTGGGCCGGGATTCGACAAGAAGGGCCGCCGCGCATCTTGATTTGTTCGTCGCCTTTTCCTACCGCTATGGTTCGCGCTCATCCAATAGGGGCATCACACACACGCAAGGCTGGGTCACCTTCGCGTTATATGCAGCACCTAAACGCACAATCGCGCCCACAATCATGCGCATCAAAGGCTAACATTTTCAAAGACAAAACAAACGATCTGCTTACAAACCTTAATCGCGCGTTCACGTAAACAAAAAGGGGTTCGGCCGCAGATCTCTGTTCTAATCAAAGATCGTGTATTCGGCGAGTAAAGAGATTTTTTTTGAGTAATAGAGCCGAGTGCTATTGACGCTAAACGAATCTGGAGCCATTCTGATTTTCATGGGCTAGGCATTCGAATTTTGTTTCAGTCGGGTTTTATCAAATGCCGAGTAAATGCATTGGTTGCCAGCCCCCCTGCTGTGCAGAGCCGCTTGTGCATACACAGGTCTACTGTTCATTGTTCAGTGGAAAGTCTCGATGTATAGGGGCACAATGAACTAGACCATTTGCACCAAGATCTAGCCCATAAAAGCCTTGTGAAACAATCCGGGATTGACTCAGCTTGGCACTAGTTTCTCCAAAGCGGGCAAGGTGCGTCTTTGCTTTGTTTGACATCTGCTTCTCCTGGGCGCGATTCGCGTGTGTTGAGCGGCTGCTGATCACCGCGACTTGCGGTCTGAAGTTCAAAACAAAGCAACTACAATTTGTCTGCAATATACTAACAAATCTCTGGAACACGGCGAAGTGTTGAAGGGCGAGGCGATGGCAAAACTCAAAGTTGTATACATGTTTGTAGTTGATCAAACGAGGTCATCTCTCTATGTGCAAAACGTCATTTTTTTTATTATGTGAAAAAAGGTCTTATAAGCAGTCTCGGTCCAAGCCTTGCGCCGCGTCCATCCTCTAGATGATCACAAACGTATGAAGGGAGAATCATGTTTGAATATTCTATGCTTTATTGTTCTCGACCAAGCTCATCTGGACTTGTATCTACTCTTGGTCAACGTCAATAAAGAGATGATACGAAAAGGGTTATAACTCTTGCGCCATACGCACGCAGCGTGTTTCATTCTCGTCTCAAAATGCAAGACATGCACACGGGTGCTTGCACCAGGCCCAATTCTGTATATGCGAACGCATCTTGCATAAAAACACCCAAAACGCGCATCCACCAGCATGCATGCCGAGAAACCTGCTTGCTGGCAGGCCGCTACGGGCTCGAGCGCCCGGATGTTTTCCCAGTGCCGCTCACAATTCAGAGCACCTTTTTTGCTCCCTTTCTTCTTCTTTCTCTTCTTCAGTTTACACTCTCTTACCCCAGTCATTCCTTTAAACCAACTTAATTCATTCCTTCGATGAAGTTGACCGCCCTTATTTCCGTGGCCTCGGCCTTGGTAAGCTCTGTATCCGCCTTCACTTATGGCTATACGCAGAAAACCGACAAGTTCATCTACAAAAACGTCGGGTTTTCTGGCTCTTACACCGATGTTGTCAGCATGAACGAGGACAACACTGACGTGTCTTACGCCACCAGCTCTTTCTCTGGCCCCTTGTCGCCTTTCGACGAGGAGTTGTCTGTGCACGTGAGAGGCCCTATCAACTTGCAAGAGTTTGCTGTTTACTACCCCGCCAGCGGCTCTTCAAACAAGAAGAGAGACGCTGAGGAGGACTGCACAACCACGCAGCACCTTCACCACAAGCACGTGAAGAGAGCCGTGAAGGTCGTCACGCAAACCATGTACGTGAACCAAAACGGCGACCCAATCACGCAAACTGTCGCTGTTGCAGACACTTCTGCAGCGACTGGACAGGCCAGTGCTGCACCTAGCTCGGCTGCTGCAGGCTCTGCTGCAGACGCCGGCTCTGCTGCCTCCTCTGCCGCCGGCGCTTCTGTTCCTACGGCTGCTTCTGCAGAAAACGCCAGCCCAATTGCCAGTTCTGCGTCTTCGCAAGCTCTGCCTGAATCTACTGCCGCTGCTAGCGCCGGCGACTGGGTGAGAACGTCTCATTACGTGCCAGGCAGCACTTCGAACCTTACTGTTTTGAACAATCTCGGCGGAGCAGGTTCGGGCGTGTGGTCGTCCACTTGGGGCTTGTCTCTTTCGTACGCCAATGCCGACAACTCCGGAGCTGCTTCTTCTGCGACGCCATTAGAAGACGTCACGATCAATTCCATCAACGAGTTTTCTCTTTGGTCCGGCCTCGAGTGCGGCGACGACTCAGAAAAATACGGTTGCGGGTACTCCAGACCAGGTTCTGTGGCCATGCACGCGTTTGCTGGTGCGGAGAAAATCATGGTCTTCTCCTTCAAGATGCCTTCAGACAAGTCCACCGGCTCGCAGACCGGCACTGACATGCCTGCCATCTGGTTGTTGAACGCCAAGGTCCCCAGAATCGGCCAGTACCTTGGCATTTCCTGCTGGACTTCTGGCTGTGGCGAGTTGGACTTGTTTGAGGTGCTTGTAGACGACTACACCAAGATGGTCACTGCCTTGCACGACAAACAAGGCGGGCTCGGCGGTGGCTCCAGCGAATACATCGACAGACCATACAACGACGTCATGAAGGCCGTGGTCATTTTCTACGCCGGCGAGATCCACGTCCAGGTTGTGGACTCCTCCTACGAGTTTGGCAGCACCTTGAGCTCCGACCAGGTGAGCACCTGGAGAGCCGTCAGTGGCGCTGAGATCACCATCTAAGGCCCACCCGCCCTGCCTCTGGCCGCTGTTTTGAGTATCTTGTTTTATTATTTGTGTTTATTTTTAAGTGACTACAGATCGTTATAGTTTTATGATTCTTCCTGTTCTATGATCCTCGTACTTTTCTATGATTCCTACTGCTCTATGTTTCTTATAGCCTTTTGGTAATAACATGCTGATTATGCTACCGCGAAATCGAGAAGTTTTGGGCACTTGCAGTAGGGCGCATCTGGTTTCCTCTACTGACATCGGTTCTACGCGCACAGCTCGATTCAAGTTCATCATCATGAATTTGATTGGGATCGACATAGGCACGGACTCCGTGCGTTTGTCTGTGCGCGATAGCGACTCGAACCCCAGCGTTGACCTCGAGAGACCCCTTGAGCGCAAGAGAAATGGACATCAACACACGATGGATGGACAGGCTCTCTGGGCACAGATCCTACTGATGGTCAGTGAAATCAATGCACCGCTTGCCGCATCGTTGGGGTTGCAAAGTCCAGTAGTGCTGACAAATCAGAGAAAAGAATATACTATCGGGTCAATGACTTCTGCGAAAAATCCTAAGGGCACTCCAGACGGAGGTTCGGAAGCGGTGAACCAGCATTTTGGAGGCCCCACGGCATCAGGAAGCAGCGTATCAAAAAAGCACGAAAGTCCAGAGACTACAAAGTCACAACACCAGGAAGGAGCTTTTTCTGTTTGCGTGGCCGCTACGTGCTCAATGGTGGTGATGCAAAAAGTGCAAGACGAAAACGGACATGAGCATTTCCAGCCGGTGCGTCCGGGCGAAGAAGTCATTGTATGGATGGACACAAGGGCGCGGGCCCAGGCGCCATGGGTCGCGCACCGGCTCCCCGAAACAGCACTAAAACAAATCGGGGGCACCGTGACGCCCGAGATGGGGATCGCCAAATTGAAGTGGGTGGACGAAAATTACCAGACGCCCCACAATCACGTTTGTGTTTTCGAATTGTACGACTGGGTCTCGTACTTGTTTTTGGCCCGCGGATACCGGGCAGATGGCCTGGTGCCGTGTCTTGCAGGCGACCAGCGCTCGTTCGCACCGGGCCTGACGGCCATGGATGGCTCCGTCAAGGGCTGGAGCGACGAGATTTTCCTGCAGCTAAACATCACGGCCACCGTCTGTTCCACGCCCAATGCCCTGGATCCAAATAAGGCGTTTCCCTTCGTGGGGGCCCCGCTTGCAAAATCCGGAAATTTGACCGTGGCCCACGGGTGTATTGACTGCTATGCTGGCTGGGCAGGGCAGGTTGCTCTCAATGCGAGGGGCCATGCGAGGGGCAACTCTAGGGCCAGTGAAATTGGCCCTGATATTAGTGCGAATGATGGGCCCGCGCCGGGCGCGCTCCTCATGGTGGCAGGCACCTCGACCTGCTATATTGCGTCGGTCGACCAGTGCCGCGCACTGAATGTCGCTGGGATCTGGGGCCCGTTTTCGCAGCTTCTCGCCTCGCCCGTGTATTCGTTCGGGCAGCCGGCCACCGGGCAATTATTTTCCGAGATTTTCGCTGAATATTCGGCGGTCATAGGTGAGAAGCCGCCCTTTTCGTTTGTTGAGGAAAATGCGCGGTTGTTGGAAAAACGGGCCGGCCATTCCTTGCCCGTCTTGTCGCGTCATTACCTTTATTATGGGGACAAGCATGGCAATCGCAGTCCGTACGGCGACTTCCGCATGGGCGAGGTATTTGCTGACGGTGCCAATGCCGCCTCGCCAGATTGCTTACCGTGCTCTACCGCGGAAAAAACCGTGGAGGCTCTTGTGCTCAAGTATTATTTGACCGTTGAATTCTTGGTTTTCCAGACAAAACAGCTCCTTGATCGGTTGCTCACCACGTGCGGGCCCATGGCAGTGGTGTACATTTCCGGCTCCCAGGCGCAGAATCCGCGCCTTGTGACGATGCTCTCGCAAATCGCGTTTTCGGGCTCACGGGTGTTCTCGAATCGAGAGCTCGATAATAAATACGCCGGCAGTCAGGGTGCCGCTTTTTCGATGCTTCCCTATGTGACAGACTCAGCCCAGATGGGCTTCTCGGCGGGTGATGGCGGCATGTGGACGGAAATCTTGCTCGCCGAATCAGAGCGCTTGGGCAAGAGAGAGACCGACATTTTGCTGGCAAAATATCGCGCGTTCGAGGATTTGGCGAGGTGGCAGGCGTCGTTCCATGAATCAATGGGGGGACTATAGATACCCATTTGGTTTTCTATTTTCGGCTTCGATCTGTTCTTTGTTCGTAACGGCCAGAGTTGATAGAGTTTTACGAGGGCTGGTTTAGGTATTAGACTTTTCGCATTTACGAGTACGCCTGACTGACAGGCCTGGACAGGGCAAAGCTCGACCTTAATTTGGAAATCATGCGAACCAGGACTTGTCCTACGGCAAAAGTTGCCAAAATTGCTAGAAAGAATATAAGCATGGACAATTTATGTATATCCTCACCTGTTCTTTGACTCTCTCTCATATTTCAATTATCGGGACATAAAGATCGCTCATTTCTTTGAGTTCTGGCGACCTTGAACGTGCCCTTTAACCACCCCTGTTTTTCGTGAATTTGTTTACGAGGCACGGAGTCGCGATTCCTGTACCGGAATCTTTTTTCAGCTGTCCCCCACATACTCCATCTGGGTTTATCGATCTCGTGCACGATCTGAAATGACGAGCTGGTTCTTTTTGGAATTGTTCCCGGTGCTTCTCGATAATTTCCGGTGTTTTTGACGGAAGTAGGCGAATTCTATATCAAAGCCGTTTGCGGCCATGACAAGCAACCCGTATTTCGCGTATTCGCTCAGAAGCGACTACGTAGGAGATGTCAGATCACTGAGCGATGCGAGTCAAGCCAAGGAAGCTCCAGTTTCCACACCAAAAAAAAACTCCAGCCGGAAAAAAAGAGGCATCAGACGAGCATGCGATGTGTGCTCAATCCGGAAAACGAAATGTGACGATTCTCGGCCATGCAAACTGTGTGTCGCTGCTAATGTCAAGTGCACAGAGCTTCGGATGCGGAAGAAATCCGGGCCGAAAACATTTCGTAAGAAAACCATCGACTCGATCAACTCGGTGGGCGCGTGTTTCTCAGGAATTGCGTCGGATATCCATCTCGTCGCACAGCTAGATGCGGGGAGCACGTTTCCAGATATATCGGCGGTGATACAAAGACTATGCGAGCTTCCTGCTGAATTTATACGAGAGTTGGTGCCCTTCACCTTGCCTGGGGTCATGGAAAATTCCATTTCGTTGATGGAATCGTTGGCGAATTGTCGTCACGTGTTGGGTGGGACCGTGCACACTAATGCTGTGAGATACGCCTCCACGACTCTATGCCTTGTGCTCTTGGAGATGCTCCTGCTTTTGGATAAGCCCGCCGAGTATGACGCAATGCTTCGCGATTTGCAGATACACATATTACTGGTGCGATCGGCGTGTGAGAGGCTCGTGATGTTCGGCCAAAGCCAGGATAAAATCAACTTCGACACGCACTTCCATCTCGCGTTGGCCGAGCTACACCAGTTCTCGTATCTTGTGTTTAAAGCAGAGCCCAACGGCTACAAGCTTGTCCATTTGCGGGCGGCAATGGCCCACTGTGATCTTCTAGTGCCCATGTGCAGTGAGGAGATGTATCGGAAGGCCGAGATGAGACGTACGCTCCTGCTTTGGCAGCGGCACATGGTGCTTTTTGGCACGGACGCGGTGTTCAGAAACGTCGGGACGTTTTCCCCACAATCGCAAAACCCGGGGGTCGAGGTCATGACGAACAACCACTTCGTGAACACGTACTACGAGATTCTTCGCGTCATGGACTCGGTGCAAGACCCCAAAGACAGGGTGCACGAGCCTTTTGCATGGAGACACAGTATCATGGAGTCACGTGAACCGGACCTCACGTACTCTGCGCTCAAACAGAACATCAACACGATCTTTGACTCTGGTCAGTTGCTCAGGGACTCGGGAGAGGATTCCGTCATCCGTTGGCTCAGCTTGGCCGTGCGCTTCAAGCTCATTTTGGTGTGCTCGCCCAGGCTATCTGGCGAGGGTGTATCGAGCGAGTTGTTGGAGATCATCAACCAGGTCAATTTGATGATGGGCGAGGCGCAGCCCCAGTTCAAGTTTGTGATGGAGAAGTTCACGTTTCCTACAGTGCTCATGGAGATCTTGGCGTCGTACTTGCAAGTGACGCCAGAGGAAAAACTCACGCCCGAATGTCTCAGTGCTTTGATTCATTATACTACCATTTTGTCTACGTACATCAACGAGCGGAGCAAGGCGCATTTGGAAGACCCGCAGATCAGCGGGTGGTTCGCCAGATTTGCCATTGCATGAAAGAGTGCCGACTCTTGGCGGCATCAGAAGAAAATAGATCGAATATATCGACGAGTAAAAGCACAAGATCGTTTATTGGCGGAGATGAGAGACGCGATACGCATGAGTGAGAGCGGCCGCGGATTGCGTGGAGAGGGTCCAGCAAAAATCAACTGCGAAGTTAAAACCACCCTCCAATCCTGGCACAAGATACCGAGGGAGCGAGTACTGGAGATATTGACAAACGCGGAGACTCCAACGATCCAAGACAAAAGGCTGACCACTTTCTTAAATACTAACAGCTGCCCAAAAAACTTAATACCACCGAACTTGAAGGAACTTTTTTTTCTTCAAAGAGCCGTATCATTCTCGGCAAATTGGACCGACTTGGGCAGAATCGTTTGCTCTGCAGGAGCGAAGGGCCGAAACGTCATGCGCCTGAATTGCGAGCAGCAATACACCCGTGCACCGCGCCTTCTCGACGAGTGGAGGTGATCAGAGGAGCGAGAAAAAAACCGGGCTCACGGTGCCCCACCCCTCTGGCTTGTTGCTTTCCTGAA
>JAKUBE010000224.1:0-18615 GCA_030674755.1 Metschnikowia henanensis | reverse complement strand
CAAAAGAGCTGGAGTCGTCGAGATACGAGTCCAAGAGATCGTCGACTTTTTCTAGGTCCAGGGTAAGAACCGTCGGCCCGGCCTCGATCTTTGCGTGCAAATCTGAAGGAGCTTGGCTTGGGAGGCTTGTCTTTTCCGCTATTACAGGCAGAGACGAGGGCTCCGATCGACTAACGAAAAGTTTGCGGAGCCGTTGGGTGAGGTTGGTTCCTGCTGCAAACGCCTCTGCATCTGAAGGAGACAGCCCTGAGCTGAACCGCCGATTCATGTTTTTGAATTTCTCTGCCTCGGCTCTTGTAAGATCAAAAATCGTGAACCCGTGGTTTTTGATCTCGGAAAGGGTGGGTCTCTTCAGAGGGTCTTTGGATAGAAGCTTCGTGATAAGATCCTCGAGCAACGCCAACTCCTTCAAGTCGTCTGGCTTTGCGAGCGAGCTGCGCTTTGTTTTCGGGAACTTCAACTCGCCATTCACAATGTTTTTGAATAGGCCAAATTCGTTGAACCCTTCAAACGGTAGCTGGTGGAAAAATAAACAGTATAGCGTCACGCCTAGCGACCAGAGGTCGATCCGGGCGTCTATTCTGCTGCGTAAAAGATCGTTTTCGTTAAACATCAGAAGTCTATTGTTCACAAACTGGCACAACTCAGGAGCAAAGAATGCGGGCGTGCCCATGGTTTTCCCCAACTCCTTGTCGTCATTGGCGTTATTTTCCAAGATCAACGAGACCCCGAAATCAGAGATCTTGATCGTGCGGTCGCTGGTGATCAAAAGATTCGACGGTTTGAGGTCCCGATGGATAATGTGTTTGTACAGGTGGAGGTACTCGAGGCCGTTTGTCACGTCACGCAAAATCCGGTTGAGCGGGAGTTTTTTGGCAACATCTTTGAAGTATTTCTCATGGTAGTGGTTGTAGTTTTTCCAGTCGATCTCTCCCAATGCACAGTACTCGAGCACAAGCAAGATCTTGTCGTACTTCATGTCGTCAATCACCTGGAATAGCTTCACTACGTTCGGGTGGTCGCATTCTTTCATGATCTGGATCTCCCGCTTTATTTTTGTGGTGTGGCTCAAATACGTCTTTGTCATAAGCCGCGTCGTGTCTACACGATTGATGGTCTTAATGGCCACAAATCTGTCAGGACCCAGCGCTAGGTCTTGTGCCAAAAGCACCTTCCCAAACTGGCCTTGTCCGATACTTTGAAGCAACTTAAACCGCAGGTTGACGATTTTGCGCCGCAGCGCCTTGTCTAGCTCAATACTGAGCTTTTGCACGTCCATCTTCTATTATAGATATTTTGAAGAAAGTCTGTGTGGACTGGAAATTTCGATGTTTAGAGCAACGTTCTATCTCTATGACGCGTCCTAGAGGGGTAATTCCAGGATTCAAATTGCTGCCCTTGGCCGAATGCTTTCGCTCAGTGTGAATAATATATATATATATGTGGAGACCGTGTTAGCCTCGTAGATCGAGCGCAATTTTTCAGCGCTATTGTGGCGCTTTGAAATGAATAAGCGAATCTGAAATATCTGGGGTATGCTAGACGAAGATAGTTACCGATTAGAGCCGGCCGCGCGGCCCTGGAACGGCGATGACATTTGGGAGATGCAGAGTCTTTCTCGGGCTATTTTTCTATGTGAATGTCCAAAGAAACGGGCGTTTTCTTTGTTGAATTGGTCTATTTGACTGTTTCTAATAATTTTTCTAGTTTGACCCTACCGTTTTTGTTTATGAGAACAAATCGTGACTAATTCGTGAATTGTGGGCTCGTTAGATAAGTACGTCGTGGCTTCGTAATTAGGAGAGCGCGGTCTGGAGCCTATGGCCCTGTGCATGGGCTGTAATTTGGGGCCGCGGGCGCGTGCATAGAATGATGCCCCGGTTGTTGCAGCCGCAAATTAAATGAGAGATTGTAAAGGTGGCAGCTTTTTTCATTCCAAGCCACTTTTTGCAGCAGCCCCATGTTTTTGCGAGTTCTTGATGGCCGAAAAGAGACGGGATGGTCAGAAGAAATCATTATGAGACAATCTGGGTGTTCTTTCCACGTGAAAGCTAGAAAAAGCTCTCGGACCATGAATGGGTGCGAAATGCGAGTTCGAGAGCCAAGCTGGCGGTTTGTTAGAACCAAGTACGAATTCCGACACGAATTGAGTGCCAGAGACGTTTTGTGGCGAGTTCAAATTCTTGAAAGAGAAAAGAGACTTTTTGAAGAGCTCGCCCACTGGATTTGAGTAAACAGCCTCAGAGCCTTTGCTTCCCTCTTGACCCCGATACCAATAAAGAAACCCCTCTATGACTAAATCGCAAAACATTTGATTGCAAAGATTCCTTTTTTGATAGCTTCTTGTGTAGCGCTTGTCCAGATAACATACCCAGGACTCATGAACAGACTGAATAAGCTGTCAGGTAATTTCCGTCCCCCAAAACCCTGACTAGTTGCACACACCTTTTTCCCAGATATCTCAAAGCTCTCAATCATACATAGACTTCCCCCGCGCGGGCCTCGTCCTTTGTCTTGCGTGTGTCTCTCGCCAGCGCTGTTTCCTCGTTGATCTCCCGCAAAATCTCCTCCTCTTCCTCGGTCAACCCACTGAAATCGGGCGGGATCTCGTCCATCCGAACCGAGGGCGCGGCGTCGATCGTTCGGAGCTGCTCGAGCACGCTCTGGCGCACGCAGTCGAGGTACTTTTTCAGGTTCTTGTTGTCGAGCCGCCCGTCCAAATGCGGATGGAGCGAGTAGTCGGGGCCAAACCACTCGTAGCTCGGAATAGTGGCCGGAATCTTCGGTTCTAGCGTCACGTCGGTCAACACTGAAGTCTCGTAGCACCAGAGCCGCGACACATTACGGGGCGTATACCCTCCGCCGCCCAAAACGAGCATGGGAATGCCAAAGGCCTTTGTGAATCGCACACACTCGCCGAGCGCACGAATGTTGAGGTTGAAACAGCCCAACCGGTCGTATCCCAACGAGTCTGCGCCGCACTGCTGCACTATACACGTGGGCCGGTATTTGGTCACCAAGGGCTCTACGATCAGCTTGTACAAGGCGATATACGAGTCGTCGTCAATGCCATCCTTTAGGGGCACGTTGACACTATACCCACGGCCCTTATCGATGCCGATTTCGTCGATGGCGCCTGTGCCCGGGAAAAACTCGCCGTTGTATTTGTGAAACGACACCGTCATTACGCGATCCGTCAAGTTGAACGCCTCCTGCACACCGTCGCCGTGGTGCAAATCGGTGTCGATATACATCACCCGAGGATGAACACGGAGCAAGTTTAGTATGGCTAAAACGATATCGTTGGAGTAGCAGAAGCCGCTGGGCTCGAACTTCTTGGCGTGGTGAAGGCCCCCGGACCAGTTTATCGCAATATCGCTCATGCCGGTGGCGATTTTGCGAGAAGCATCCAAAGTGGCGCCCGAATACATCAGCGAGTACGCGTACATGCCGTCGAAAATCGGGCAGTCGTCGCCTATATTGAACTGCGCCAACTTCTCCGTGTCCATTTTGGCGGCGATTTCCGGCGTGATCTGCTGGAGAAAGTCTACGTAGTCTTCTGAATGAAATGCCATAAGCTCGCTTTTGGTGGCGGGCCGTGGCTCGTACAAGTCCATTTTTTCGTGGAGTTTGTACAGCAGCACAAGGTGGTCCGTGAGCATTAGCCGGAACGGCTTCATCGGGTGGTGCGGGCCATAGTGGAAGTGTGAAACCTCGCTGTTATAATGGTACAGCACGTTTTTCAAGGTCAGCGGTCGCAGGGCATGATAAACCGGCGTGTGCTCGGCCGTTTTCGCGTCTGGAGAAAACGTCTCTGAGGACATCGCAGAGAGGATCCAGAAGAGCGTGCAGTTTTGGAGTGAAAACGAGTGTGGGGTCTGGTACAGGCTGCTGAAGACGGAGCTAGTGGTTTAATGGCTGATGGAGCATGGGCTGGTTATGCTGGGTGCACGGGTGTTTTGCATAGTTCATATCGGTGGTGCAAGTAGGTTGTAGGTAAACGAGATCAAATTTAGAAGAAGGACGGAAGGGTAGACTTCATTGAATGGGACGAGATACGAGATTAGATGAGAGGGTTTACAAAGCTGGTCTGAATGCAATGGATATGCGATTACTTGGGTTGGATGTTGTCTGGTGGAGCTCACCTGATAGCGCGTCACGTGCACGGCTGCCACGCTCTGACCGGGCTAAAATCTGGGTCTCAATTCTCTCGAGTCAGATAGTTTCTTCTACTGCAATAGGACAAGCTTGATGATTTGGATGAACGCCTTCCACCAAATTCTTCGAATCGATGAATTGACTTGACAGACAGATGGCTTGAGAAAGATCATCGCGCTAAACGGAGAAAAACTTTCTTCCGTCATATTTTGCGTATGGAGTAAAATCGATGAAGGTTAGCTTACACAACACGCGCATTGGGATTTGGAAAGGATACGAATCTCGCACTTTAAGTTCAACAAGCTCGAATTTCGGTAGAGAACTATTGGTCAACCGGGGAATTGGTGCTGATTCTGTAACTTTACCCCTGGTTTGAAATGATCAAAAAGCTCAGAGTTTACCTCTTATTAAGAAAGAAACTAGCTTTTGGGAATGTGAGGTAAGATTTTCTTCCTTCTTCACGAGAGAAAAGGTTTGCTATGTTCACCACTCTCTTCTTCAGGAGGTTCGGAGTATTGTCCAAATTTGTAAAATCCCATATTGAGAAATGTATTCCGCGTCAGAGAAAAAGTCCTGCTAAATCATACACTGGCGAATCTTTGCCCCCTTTTGCTTCGTGATAGTGTTGAGATTAAAATTCCTGGTTTCTTGCAAAGAGTAGTGATTGAAACTACCTGTCGCACAAAACCAATTGGCTCTGTCATTGGCAAAATTACTCAATTGATAGGAGTGTGTGAACATCGACCAGTAAAGATTCCAGCAAACTTTTACAGGCTCTTGTAGAATTTGGACTACTGATTCCCTGCTACTTCAAAGGTCCATTCAAAATTTGTCACGCACCAAAGAAAGGCACTTACTGCGAACGCTCTCAGATCAAATTACTTACAACCAAGTGGTTCGAACATTGAGTTTCCAGAACCGCCAATTCGCTCACCGGCATATATTGAAGCCATGTCAATTTTGACTGATCGTTTCCCGAAACCTAAACATATTTACCTCAAATCAAAATTGTTTTCCGTTGTAGGGAGCGAACCGGTACTTCAAAGCTTGACTGCGCAGTCAAAAGACAGAGGAAAGCCAAAAGACAACTATAAAGGGCAAGAAAGGTATAAATCGACAAGAATGTAGAAAAGATAAAGAAGCAGGAGTCCCAAACAATTTCGCAATAAATACAAGAATCAAAACCCTCTTGTCTTGCTCATTTTCACTCCATATCCAAGGGTTATCTCTCGCGCAGTAGCCAGATTTTGCAACCCCAAATGCACCTCTCAGGCTCGCACGCAACTCAAAGGCATTGCAACTCAAAGGGCCTAAAATCACTATTAAGCGGCTGTTTACAGCAAAGCACCCCCTATACATAAATATCACATACGGAAAAAGATGGAAATTAAAAAGGAATGTTCTCGTGTTGAACCTAAGAAATTCTGCGCTCAAGTACTGTATCACTTTCGCTCAAGGCCATACGCCTAAAAGTAGTGTCCTGCCCACAAGCACGCTCGCCACCTTCACTCACATATCAAACTGGCGTTTACAACACGATCTTTCTACATTAAATAATACAAACAAACAATGTCTGGTATGTGAAATCATGGAGTTTATATGGCGATTTTGATAAAAATTTGATTTTGAATGTGCCTCGACTTGTCAACTTTAATGCCCGAAGGAGTTTACATTCAATGCAGAGGTTACAGGAACCAGGCGGCTAATGAGAACACTGGTCGTAAATTCAGAGAATTACCTTTAGACGGACTGTTGTGAAAGACAAGGGCATATGGGCAGATAAAAGGAAGTCCCACATTAGTAAAAACTCTTCATTCATGAATGAGCTTTCAACTGATAATCGCTTCGTTAGCCGCCGTCCCCTTCTCTCAAACAAGTTCACGCAACCACTCGAATAATATCCCATTCTAGGATCCGGATGCCTTGTTTTCAACTTCCTCTAGGGCATGTGAACTTCCAGAAAATCTCATTCTCGTTGCCATAGAGCGATCATGCTTTGGAATTTAAAGCTAAGGCATTTCATAGTATCCTCATGAATGGCTTTTCGTCTTGTGCTTCCGCTATCCTGCTTTTCCTGTGCTGAGGATTCTCCCGGGGCTTTACACTGTCTTTATCGCTCATTTCATTTTTCCTGCCAATGATTTCTTTTCTTCGCTCTACACTTCCCCTTCCATTCATTATCTACCCCAATGCTTTTACTAACCGCCAGGTTCTGCAGGTTTTGACAGACACATCACAATCTTTTCGCCCGAGGGCCGGTTGTTCCAGGTCGAATATGCGTTCAAGGCCATCAACTCGGCAAACATCACGTCGATAGGCGTCACAGGCAAGGACTCTGCCGTGTTGATCTCGCAGAAAAAAATCCCAGACAAGTTGTTGGATCCTGCCACGGTCCTGTACCTTTTCAAAATCACGCCGTCGATTGGCATGTTGGCCACCGGGTCGATTGCCGACGCCCGCTCCTTGGCGTTGCGAGCACGTTCCGAGACAGCCGAGTTCCGCTACAAATACGGCTACGAAATGCCCGTACAGAGCATTGCCAAGCGTATGGCCAACATTTCCCAGATATACACGCAAAGGGCGTACATGCGTCCGCTTGGAGTGGCGCTCACGTTCTGCCAGGTCGATTTCGAGGACGAGGCCCGGGGCCCACAGCTTTTCAAGTGCGACCCCGCCGGCTACTTTACAGGCATGAAAGCGGTGGCGACGGGTCCGAAGCAGCAGGAGGCCACGACCCACTTAGAGAAGAAGTTCAAGAAAATCGAGTGTGTGGACGGAGATTGGAAGGCCACGGTGGAGTTTGCCATCACGGCGTTGAGCTCTGTGCTTGGCACGGATTTCAGGAAGAACGACATCGAGATCGGGGTGGCGACGCAGGGCGAGTTCCGCATCTTGACGCCCGACGAGATCGACGAGCGGTTGATTGCCATCGCGGAGTTGGACTAGGTATGACTGAATAAACGTATTGAAATAACTTCTTTGGGCGCTGCGGGGTATAAGCCAGTGCCGAGCTACGACTCGACAAGGTTTGAGGCTTTGAAAGGGAACATGGTTTGGAAGTGAATGCACTGCTTGAGCTCATGGTGTGCCATCAACGAATGTTCTGCATGAGAGACTATATACTATTTTTTAGAACCCCTCGCACGCCGATTACCACACATACGGAATGAACATGTATGGACATGCCTCGAGGTATCTGTCCCAGTCTTTGCCGTACTTCCTAGCACACTTTCTCTGGTCTCTGTAGGCTCTGTGCACCAACACAATGAGGAAAAAGACGGGGAGAAACCAAGGGAATGGCGACGCAAATCCACAGATGAGACCCCACGTGAGCACCTGGGTGTAGTCGGCAGTGTAGTGCGCCTTGCGTGCGTACTTGTACCAGCCATCGGTCAACAACAAGGACCCGTTTTCACACCTGATGTACGATGGATCGACAAGATCAGAATACGGCAAGTACGGGAACGTTTTCCTGAGGTTGTTGTTGCCAGACATGGTTCTTCTGAAACTGTTCTTTTGCCTGTTTCCACTATCGAAGAAGTAGTACGCCACGGTCAACACTACAAACAAAGAAACGTTGTATAACGCCAGCCAGTTGTACTCCGACGGGTCGTGGGAAGCGACAAACAACGTGCAGTGGCAGTACGTGAAAGGCACCCCGGCGATGTTCCAAAAACACAACATAAAGCCGAACTTCTCATAGGCCATGTCCCACGTGGGCACGATCAATTCTTCGCCCTTGGAACACGCGTTGGCGTAGAGCCAATGGGCGTAAAGAAGAAACCAGGCCTGCGGGGAGGCGTATCCATAATTATCGTACTGCTTCAACACCGTGGCCAAAGATAAGAAGTAGAGGGTGAACCAGGGGATTCTCACCTCGAAAAACATCTTGATGTCCAAGTACTTGCCGACTCTGGGGTTCAAAGGCGCGCCCATGAAGCAATCGTAGATATGGTTGCCGGTCATTCTGTGGTAGTCTTTCGACACTGCAAGTGTGTACACATACAAGCCGATGGAGAAAATGAAGCCGTAGACGATGGCGGTGACCATGATCTCGCCGAAATGGTCGATGATAAAGTACATCTTGTACCCGGCAAAATGCAAGCCCACGAGAATGACATTTGTGAAGTAAAACGACCACACGGCGTTGCAGTAGTACGGCAACTGCTTGCCGCCCAAATGAGTCAAGGGCTGGCCCTTTGTCCACACTCCAGGAAGCACCAAGTAGAAAATCCCTTGGGCGACGAAAAACGTGGAAAACACCGCAACAACGGTAAATGATGGGACTCCAAACTCCACGAAATAGTACCACAACTGGAAAACGAAACTCGTCCAGCTTTGGTCCTCGGTGGGCCAAGCGGGTTTCCCGCCATAAAACTGGGCACTGATCCACATGTACACCATCAAAAGAGGAAAGCCAATCATCATGCCTAGGGCACCTGCAGGGCCACCAAACTCCCATTCGATCTGGTCCTTGGGCAAGTATTTGGCGTCATGGGATTCGATCAAGGGGGCGGCTTCGGATTCTGCCATTTTCGCCTGCGTTATAATTCAAACTGATGAACAATCGAACGAAAAAAAACGCGGTACAGAAATGCCAAACACTCGGAAACGATGTTTGGTTTTCATGGCACTTGGTGCAGGACCGGATCTCAGAAACTGTACGAGCAAACGAGCAATTCCGGCAAATAAGCGGCCAGCCGACACGTGCGGCTCCCCAAAAGCAACAAAGCAACATGTCTTCAACATGAAGAATTGCACAGCCAAAGCTGATTGTGACGATGTTTTCATTTGCAATTAAGTAGGGCCTCCTTTTGAAAGCCTCCTCGCACGGCGGCAAAGATCTTGGGATTGTGACATCTGACGGATATGCATGTAGTTCCTCTTTTCTGTGCACAGCATTGGCTTGTAGGAAGAGTCTCTTGTCTTTATACGAGGTGTTCACTTGGGCGGGATTGGTTTTCATCGCCAACCTGTAAGTGCATCCAGAGTAGCAAAAGTCCCCTCGATGGAAATCCAGACCTGGTTTGGGGAAGGCTATGCCTAAGTCCCTGCCCCGTTTCAATTATTCGAAGCTGAAGAAGGAACATTGCCTTTGGCCGCATGAGATACAGAGCCAACCCCTACTTCCTTAAATGAGACGACCGTTCGCCGATACTCTCGCTCAATCCTGTAGAGCACAGCCACAAGAATCTCTCACAGAAAAGGAATGTCGTTCATGCTGTCGTAGAAATCGTAGATGCGCTCGTCGGAGTCGCCGTTGAGTTTCTTCTCGTTTTCTTTCCTTAGCAACCGGATGCGGGCCACCATGTCCAAGGACTTGAGCGAGCTGCCGTTGCCGAGCATCAAGAGGCCCAGGAAATAAAGCTCGATCTTCTCGAAATAGTCCTCGTCCACCACAACACCGCATACTAAGCGGAACATCGACTGGATCATCACGCACCGGATGTCGAACGATTGCCTGCTCAAGTAGTAGTGGGCGCTGTCGGTGAGCACGAGGTGTTTTTCGTTTTCGTACAGCGGCGCCGCCTTGCTCTGGATGAAAAATGCCCCGTGGAAGAACTTCTTCACGATGTATTGCACGTCCGGATGGCTCCGAGGGAGACCAAGGAAGTTCTGCGAGACCAAGACCCGCAAAGAGAGGTAGTCGCCATGGAACTGGTGCGACGCGTCAAACCACGAGAAGTACTTGCGGGTTCCGTTCTCGTCGGTCTTCAGCACGTAGCAGCTTTCCGGAAGACTAACCAGAGAATCTCCCACGTGGTCTGGATGCGCCGGGCTTTGGCGCGGGATCTCAAACGTCTGGATGCACACGTCAGGCACGACTCGCTCCCGGAGCAGCGCGTCCAAGAGGCCGAGAAGATGCATTGTCCATTTGAAGGGCACGTGCGCAAGTGCCCGGAGCTTGACGGCATCGGTGAACGACACAAACGCAAGCACCGGGCGCAAAAAGCTCGAGTTGAAGCCCCAGTATAAGTTAAAAACGCCGCCACTAGAAGTATCACACACCAACTGGACCCGCAGCAACGCACGGTGGTACTCGCGGGCCACGGCGGGCTCGATGCAGCCGGTGTCGATGAAGATCTTGTACTCTTTCTCGAGATCCACGTCGGGCGAGCACATGTACAAGTCCGGCATGCCCCGGAAATCTGAATTGTGGTCCCAGTTGACGGCCCTGCTCAAGGCGCCGCCCACGGCGGTGTGCATGGCCGCAGAGGCCTCGATGGCGAAAAACCAGCATTTGGCGAGCGCAAGCCCCGACGACATGTATAGTTCTGGGCTTTTCAGCGACACTTTGGTCATTTCCGAGTACCGCGCAAGCAAATCACGGGCGCCCTTCAAGTGGTCTTTCCACGAACTCGGGGTCCGTGCGTCCAGAAGCGTCGTGGTGGCGGTGAACCGCGTGCTCATGACCAACACCGTGAGGAGAAGCTTCTCGATGCTGCTGGCAAAAGACGCCGAGTTGTGGTGGAACAGGTGGTTGGTGAACGCGCGCGTGAGCGCCTTGAAACACACGTCCATGTAGAAGTGCAGCGCGTGGTCGTGGCGCTTTTCGCTGGTGCGGATGAACTGGAACGTGGCCGAAATCGCGAGCAACAGCGTGAGCAAATATGTGCACTTCACCAGGTACGTGAGGAGCAACTTGACCACGCCGTTGGTGTCGACCAGCGCGGCAAACGGGAACAAGTGGTACGACAAGTCCGTGCTGGTGAGCATCCGGAGATAGTAGACGTGGGGCTCGCCAAGCCCGTTTTCGCGGATGCACTGTTCGGTGAGCACGGAGTTGGAATGTACGAGGTGCTCGTTGATCCCGTGCAAGGGAAACGCGGCCTCGTGGATCTCGTTGGTCAAGGGGAAGTCGGCGATGTTGAACGCGGGCGCCTCGTCTGGCGCGGCGGGTGATTCTGGCCTGATCTGATCGGTCCTGGGGAGTTCTGTCCTTTGACTCTGGTCTGTCCTCGAGAGTTCTGTCCTTTGACTCTGGTCTGTCCTCGAGAGTTCTGTCCTTTGACTCTGCTCAGTCCTGATCTGTTCCGCCCTTATCTGTTCCGGCCTTATCTGTTCTGGCCTTTGACTCTGTTCTGTCCTTATCTGTTCCGTCCTTATCTGTTCCGTCCTTTGACTCTGTTCTGCCCTCC
This sequence comes from Metschnikowia henanensis, assembly GCA_030674755.1. NCBI lineage: Eukaryota > Fungi > Ascomycota > Pichiomycetes > Serinales > Metschnikowiaceae > Metschnikowia > Metschnikowia henanensis. The sequence goes on along the minus strand of JAKUBE010000224.1, from coordinate 7,318 downwards.
CATGCTCTGTTTTCACAGCCGACGGCTCGCTGTTGCCGTTTCCTAGCCCCGCAGACTCAAGGAGCTCGGCCGGGAGCGACAAGTCCGCGTTGGCAAAGTCCGCCGAGCCGTCTGCCGCGTCCGTATGGTGATTGGAGTAGAAATCGTCCAAAAACAAGTTGACGTTGTTCTGGAAGTTCTGCATGTCGAGCGGCAAGAAACTGAGCAGCGCGTCCGGCGGCGGCCCGCCCGAGGGCCCGACCGAAGGCGACCCGAGCACAATGTCCGGAAGCAACTCCGTGCCAGCGTCCGGTGGGCACGTGCCGCCCGGGCTTTGCTGGAGATGTAGCAGCGGGAGCCCGGGCATTCTCGGGAGCGGCGCGTGCCGCGGCCCGGGGCCCGCCGGGCTGCCATTGCTAGCCGCCGGCTTCGTGGCCGGGGCCTCGTTTATCGGTTTGAACCGCAAATCCGCCGCTTTGGGCTGGTAGAATTTCACCGTGAGCGGCATGTTGTGCGCGTGGCCTGCAATATCCGCAAGATCGCTGAGGCTGCTGAGATTGCCGTGGCCTGCGTGGTTCCCGATGTTTGCCGACAGACTTGTGCCGTAAGACTCGTCGGAGCCGTCACGTGGCAGCGTGTTTCCGGGGTATATACATGGTTTTTTGAGGCGCGAGCAGTTGTTGCATTCCGGGGTGGCCTCGTCGCACTTGATCTTGCGCCGTTTGCACTCCACACAGCCCTTGCGGGAGTACTTTCTCTTTTTGATTTTGCGGCGTAGCTCCGGCTCGGATGCCGTGGTCATGTTGTTGGCAGGCCGTTTGATCCGGTATTTAATCCGGTGTTTGATCCGGTTGGTGTTTAATCCGGTGTTTAATCCGGTGTTTAATCCGGTGTTTGATTCGGTGTTTGGTTCGGTGTCTGATTCGGTGTTTGATTCGGTGTTTGATTCGGTGTTTGATTCGGTGTTTGATTCGGTGTCTGCTTTGGGGTCTGAATGGTGTCTGCTTCAGTACCTGCCTCGGTGTCTGCTTCAGTACCTGCTTCCGTGTCGGCTTCAGTACCTGCTTCCGTGTCTGCTCCGGTCTGCTTTAATCTCTGCGCCAGGGTCCGCGTCTGCGTCTGCGTCTGAAGATTTGGCTAACGAGAAAGGCCTGTTGAGGTTTGTGCCCTGGTGCCCCAAAAAAAACCTTATTTTTCAATAAAATTTTTTGATACGGCGAAACGAGCAAATCAAATCGGGACGGGCGCTTGTAGCCGTGGCTCGGACATGAAATCTTCCCGCTGCTTGTTCTGCCGGGTTTTCTATTATCTGGCACCTCGCAACTTTATTGTGCAAACAATGACTCGTTTTCTGCGTATGGAGTTTCGCCATGTTTTGGGGAAAGGGCCTCGAGTTTGGCCAGCGCCAGAGCCACGGCGCGAGGCATTGCCTTGCGTTCTAGGGCCAGCGCTGGTGGAAAAAGGGCCAATTTCGCAGGGCCAAAAAAAAGGCTCCTGCGCGGCCGCCATGGTGTTTTTTGTTCGTAACAATTAGCATTTTGCCTCTGGCTTGTGGTTTCTGCTATAGCTTTTGGCTTTGCCATTTGAATTGCCTTTGCCCTTTCCTATAGGCTTTGGCTTTGACCTTGACTCACTTTTTTTTGCTTTCAACTGTGATCGTTACCAATGAGACCCACTGTCCATGGCGCTATACAAACTAGATAAATTACCATAGATTTGGCCCATAGTATCCGTACTAGAGCGAACCTTGAGCATAGACCCTCTCTTTCCATCACTCATTCTGTCTTTTCATCTCACTGTTTTCTGGTGTCTCTTTCTCTCTTCTTCTCTTTTTCTCTGGTGTCTCTTTCTCTTTCTCTCATTCTGTCTTTTCATCTCACTGTTTCTCTGGTGTCTCTTTTTCTTTCTCTCGTTTCCTCTCTGGCTCTGTTCATCAAAGAATGTTTTGAATCTTGGTCAAAATGCGTCTGCCGTGCGGCGTGTTCTTTATATTGGGCAAAAATGGCTGCAAACTGTTGGCCAACTTCGCAATATCGTTAGGACTTGCGACATCCAAGCTCGTCTGAAGGACATAATTTCCAAACGGGTCGTTCAACAAGATGGAGAACTGCTTGTGGTTTCTCAACAACACGTCGATCACAGCATCCGTGAGCCTGTTGATCCGCAAAGACTTTTCAATCACATTTGACCCAAACTTGTGGAGTGACAACGACACAATGTTTGCCGAAATATTGTCTAGGATCATTGCGATCGACTTTTCGTCTCCTCTTGTCAACACGTACTGCACCACATAGTTACCAAAGGGGTCCAACGATAAGTTGGTGGAGATCTCTGCTACTCTCAATGACAATTGTTGGCGCTGCGCAGCATTCCCGTGGTCCAAGCACCTCTGTAACACACAACACCCATGTCTATGAGTGGCGATTTGACTGCAGTGCAGGGACGCAGTCTCAAAAATAAACTGGTTGTCTTCCGGCTTCAATTTCTGCAAGCACTTCTGTACAACATGATTACCATTCAAGTCCCGCGACAACGAGACAATATGTGGCGACAAGCTGTCGATGATGAGCCGAGACTCCTCGGGGGTGGAGATACATTCAACAAGTTTTTGCAATGCACGAGTTCCATGGGGATCTAATGCGATACGAATGAACTCGGGCGCCGCATTTTTCACCAATATGAGCCTTTGGTCAGCTGAAACACATTCAAATAGCTTTTGAATGAGATAGTTCCCAAAGGGATCGATCATCAAGTCCACGATCTTCAAGTAGAGCTCGTTGAATATCATGGTGGCCGCCACGTCTTTGCTCGGCGCCTTGTCCTTTGATCTGGTCTCGCTTCCCATGTCCAACTGTCTTTGCAAGAAGCGGCATCCATGTTGATCCTTGCACAACGAGTATATCTCGCCGGTGAAGTCCTCCAACTTGGCGTTCGCGTACTTGCTTGCATCGTCGCCCTTTCTTCTGTTAGAGTTATGCATTTTCCTGTGGACATTGACGCCGCCATTCATGTGGTGATTTTGGCGACGGGCGCCGCTGTATTGCTGCGCCAGATATCCATGCGAGCCCCTGGGGCCGTCATACCCATTGGCTTGATCGGGAAACCCTTGATTTGCGGATTGCCCCCGGGGCAAGTCTACGGGAGATGGAGACATGTTCATGGGGACGTGCTGAGAGAACTGTGTGTTCAAGTACCCGTCACTGTGAGGCTGAGAGATGAACTGGGGTATATGATGCGGAGTCAGATTCCACAAGTTCGAGCCGCCTCCGTAATGCTGAGGCTGCGGCATGTCTTTGTCTGTTTCATCGATGCTAGTGTTCGCGGTGCTTTCAGGATGGACTTTACTCTGCAGTCTTTCTCCTGGTCCATTCACATCATGTTTCTGGAACTTCCCATAGCTCGATCCACCAAGGTGGTCTGGCGTAGCCGAGCCGAAGTTGTCAAACGCAAACCGAGTGTCCAAGATCCCGCCAAAATGGAGCGGCTGCGATGTCACAGGGGTATCGTTTTTGGCTGCACCCAACGCGATGGGCAGGCCAGATCCCATATACTCTTCTGGGAGGTGGAATGGCGGAATCTGCAAGGCCATTTCGGCCGTTATCGACGGATCAGACACGGGGTACGCCATGGGCGGCGCGGAGAACGGAAGAAAACTAGTGCCCCAGCCGTAGGTGGGCGTGGAGACCGGGTTTCCCAACGTGCTGGGCACTGCGCCAAAAGTGGCCACAGAAGAGGCGTTTGGCGTCAACGCGGTATGCGAAAAAAGCCGCTGTGGAGGCACAGACGACAGGGTGCCGCGGTCCGTGTCTGTGCTGTATTTTGCAACGTGGTCTTTCGAAGACGCTCTGTCTGAATCTTGCGATGTGAGTGGAGACGACTCGTTGAGTTCCGCGTCTAGGTTCAATGTATTGAGGGCTCCCACAATGTCCAAGGGCTCCTGCTCCACGTCTTCCAAAGACTCGCTTAGATCGTTAGTGTGGTCCACGGACTGGTTGAAGCTCTCGTCGTTGGAAAAAAAGCTCGAGCCGCTAGTGTGCTGCACATGCGGCACCGATACGGAGCGTGGTTGCGGGTTGAAAGTCATGCTCGTGTTTGATGCTGCAAAAATGGGTTTTTGTGGTTGGTTGTGGAGGCTCGTATTGTCTGGATCAAGCGATGTTCGAAAGCTGATGCGTGGTGGGATAGTGTACAAGGCGCTTGTGGTGATAATGATGGGATGGCTGCTGGAGCAGGGCTAGTGTACAATGGTAAGGCTAGTGTACAATGGAGGAAATAATGTACAAGGGAATAATATACAACGGTGTTCACCGGCTTAGGCGATGGCGGAAGTTTTTGGAAGCTTGGAGCGCTTGATGGGGCAAAAGCTGGCGGGTCACAGCGAAAGGCACACTTTGAAAAAGCAGCCACTCGTGTTGATGGATATGAGGGGCGCACGCCAAAAAAAGAAATCTGTCTTTGTAGTATTCGGTTTCCTCACCTCGGCGGCTAGCAACACAAAAACGAATGCGGAGATTGGAACTTGGTAATTCGAAAAATCAGTAAAATTAGTCAAGGTCTGTCTAGTCGGCCTAGGTCTAGGAAAAAATCAAAGTGCGACTTGAATCCTTAGGCTAGATCAGAACGAGACTTGCCGCTGAGCTTTTTTTTTGATTCAGGGGCCAGTGGCTGTTTTTGTCGTCGAAGGTCAGACTGGGATTCTCGTGGGCGATGAAGTAATAGAAAAGTAGAATCCCTGCTTGGTTTTAAAGCAATTTCGCTCGGCGGGAAGGAAAAAGGAATCGTACCGGATCACTCTAGATTTAGCGGTCCTGTGATCTACTGGCAGAGAACGAAAAACTGAGCACCGCCAGAAAAAAAACCAGTCCATACGCGCTGGGGCGTGTATGGTGGGCCGCAGTTATTATTGGGCTGGGGCTAGAAACCGCGGTCGATGAATTTTATGAAGAGAAAATTGTTTATATCATGGTGATAATTTTGTTTTTGGGGTGAATCGTGTAAAGGAGAACAACGCCGGTTTCAAGTTGTTGCGGTTTCGCAAAGATGTGTGTGTTTGAGTTGAATTGTCGGAAGGTGATTTGTGAAACTGGCCCTCAGTCATTTGTAAATAGGGAAGTTCCTGCGGAACGCTGCAAAACAAGAATTGCAACATTCAATATGTACGAATGTCAGGAAAGCTTTTTTCGTGAAGGTTTTATAGTAAGCTTTAGTAAAACGCCAGAATTGTGCTTAGTGCTTTGCAAGTATAGGTTTGCCCTGATGATCGATACAGATGCTAGACACTGGTATGAACAAGCGCAATATGGGAAGGCATTTCAAGCTATTACCGTGGCATGATTCTTGATGAAATAGAGTTATGATAGAAAGTGTATATTTCACGGATCTTCTCTAGTTAGCAAAATATTCATAACTGGACAGTATTTTCGAAGCTAAAGAAATGCTAAATACTCTTTTCAAAAGACATCGTATAAATGAATTGACGTTGTAGTCGGATAAAACTGGTGCCAGCAATTTTCAGGCCTCATGGAAAAGATAAAGAGTTTCAGTACCATAAAATGAGTAGTGTGAAGTTCCTAATATGTCAATAACTTCCTATGTTTCTGCTTTTTGATTACTTAGCCTTTCTTGAGAAAAAAGCTACGACAGCGTAGGTCTTCTTCTAGACTGACTGAGTATTACGTCACGGCAATATTGGGAAACTTTTTTTGATTTTATTTCTAAACGAATATGGAGTACTTCTTCTATTCTGTCTGACCTGTCTTCTGACTCCAAACCCCAATTGTTCTCGCCTCCAAATGAAGCGTCTTTTTTCCGTGCAAATCTCTTCGCAAAATACACGTCAGTGAAATCAAGACTGTCGGATATTGCAATCAGTAATGATCAAATACTCGCTGTATGATCCAGCAGCAATAGTTTAGACGTATGATGTGCGAGCCTTAATCTCTAGTTGTGTACTTATCTACTTTGTTTTACCGTGCCGAATTTTGTTAGAAGAGAAGCTGTACAATTCGGAGAACCTGAGGATTTGCGTGGAAGGTCCTAATCTTGACTAACTTGCTGATTTTCAAGTAGGCCGCTTTGACTCCAGAGGGAGTACGTTAGAGAATAAAAAGAAGACGGTTAGACTATTGTTCCTTCGTGAGCACCAGGTTCAATACGGAAGACTTCCTTTGCTTTGTTGACACAGCCATTGAAATTATGCCTAAACATCCAAATTAACATAATCAAATCACTTCAACGTGATTTTTTAGTTTGTGGCATTCGCGGAATAACTTCTTTGGTGTACAAGGACTAAGCCCTAGGCTTTATCGGAAGTACTCCGAATCGACCGGTCTCTTTGAACAGTTCCATGATGAGGGTAACCTGATATTTGATTTGTGTTTCCTGACACAGTACCTCTGGATCGGCTCAAAAATCTCTACCTCAAAGCCCCAATTTACATCCTTTACGTCATTTTTCTTAATAACCTATCAGCGAGACGTTGTATGATTCCACCGGCTGCCCCATTTCCTGCTTAGTTTTCGAGCCCACGTGTGTTATTTTTTTTCCAAGAAAACCATCGTATGACAGTAAATGACTATACATAGCTATAAGTAAACCTGCCACACTTTGGAATACCACGGACTTTTTTTTTTTGAGTTGGCCTCCATCCTGTAACTTGCGCCACATCTCACGTGGAAAAGTGTCCTGTTCTTTTTGAAAGTTTTTTCTTGGTCTCATTCATTTAATCAAAGGACTAAGAAAGTATAACATAATTATATCGTGGACCATGGACCGGCTAGACAAGCGAGTCCATGCCAATTTTCTAATGCTTATCTAATGTGGGCGCACTAAATATCCAAAGCTTTTTTCCACTTATCCAATCGGTCCATGAGCCTTATCTGCAGTTCAGGGACCAGGTGTACTGGTTTCTTGTGAGAATTTTCGCGCGTCGACTTATCAAACCGTAAAATATTTTACACAACAAGGTCCCTTGGCCCAGTTGGTTAAGGCGTGGTGCTAATAACGCCAAGATCAGCAGTTCGATCCTGCTAGGGACCATTTATTTTTTTGTTTCTGTCTTCCGTCTATAGCTCGCTCTCTTCATAATTTTTAATTGGTTTTCCTTTGAGTCGAAAAGCATCCGTTCAGCTGGGTGCCAATGTCCAGATAAATGGGCTGCTGATCTTTGAAAATGTCTAAAAATGTAGAAATCCGTTTGCCTTCAGTCCGCGTTGGGTATCTGTGTCTTCGAAGCCTGGCCTGATACGCCTTCCATCACATTTTAATTACACAAATGTAACGTGTTTTTTATAGCTATGTATAGTTTTTTCCTGTAATACGATGTGTTTCTTTCAAAAAA
>JAKUBE010000223.1:0-18745 GCA_030674755.1 Metschnikowia henanensis | reverse complement strand
TTGACGATCTCGGGTAGTAAGCCAAATTTGTTTAGTAGCTCGAGGCGATGTTGTAATTCCATCCCCACCACGTTCTTCACGTGCTTCGACAAGATGAAACCAGCATCCTGGGGCATTGACTTCATCTTTGAGACAGATAACTTGAGTTTGGGAATCTCCTCTTCAAGATTATATCCCGCGACTTTTCTTGAGTCGTGTGCTTTTACATCCGCCTTAATTCTCCCATATGTGTTGTGATGCTTCAAATCATTATTGATCAAGGGCGCCAAATACGGCCTCGCCAAGCTATTGATAAAATGATTAACATTGAATAATTCTGTGAGCCGGGTGTACGGAGAAGTTTTTTCCACGGTTTTAGGGAATGGGCTGCTTGAAGGCATGCTATCGCCATTGACGCCTGATCGAAAATACTGCTGCAGATAGCTAGCATCCTGCGGTTTTAAAAACGAGATTTTTAAACTCGGCTCGATCGGAATGATGTCACCTCTAAACCCCTTAACATATAATTGCACATTATCTGATAAGACACCAGTTCCTATCGACGCATAAATGGCAGTCCATATGATCACATTAGGCGCTGTAATGTAGTTAAGTAGTGTCGGAATTGCCAAATGTGTAGGATGAACAACAATATTTAAGATTCTCTGTGTTTTGAGATATGCTTCCTCGAAAGTCATGTCCCCTATCGTATCCCTGACAAATTTTAGGAATATAAGGATGTCTTGCGAATAGCCCTTTCGCACGACATTCTCAATGACATTTCCATAACGTTCATCAACATCATGATTAAGCTGGTCGACATTCCCCATGACGTCGGTGATACTTACGAGCACTGGTATGAGCTCATCCTCGGGCAATGTGCATACTAAAGAGGCCACTGCAGCGCCTATAGCGCTTCCTCCAATAACCCTGGGTAGTAGCCCTCTGAAATATAGTGCCCTTACAACACCGAGATGGCATAAGCCAAAAAGAGAGCCGCCCTGTAGAATGAGAGCCGTACACCCGAAACTCTGACGAGCATCGTGGAAGAAGTTAATTTTGAGCTGCTTACTGTTCATGATAAAGTCGTCCTCAGCTTCAGAATTGATGCTTTCGTTTAAATAAGTCAAGCAGTCGAGCACTTCCAAAATGTATTCTTGTATTTTAAATTTTGTGCCCAAGTAAGATTTAGTGTAGAGCTTCTTTTGTGCAATGCCAGCAAAGTTTCGGATCAACCCAGATCTCAAGAGTGACATGATTAGTCTGGTGTCCCCTTCAAGCCTCGCTTCTTTCAAGACAGACATTCGATCGTCTATGAGCAAATAGTCATAGTGCTGAGAAACAAAATTTTGTCTCCACAAATCCATGTTTGTTAGCCGATCAATTTCTGCCACGATATCTTTGAATTCATGGTAGTTTTCCACGTTTTGAAGCAGCTTCAAGGCTTCCTTTAGCTCGTCCCTCTGTCTGTGCATGCTGTAAAGCTTTTTAAACCAGAACATCCAAATATCTAATATGAAATCTATGAGTACCCAAATAAATGTGGGGATGTGATTCACCACGAGGGTGAGCACGGGAAGAACGAAAACAGCCGAGACTCTTCGAAACATTGCGGTCCTTCGCCTTGTTTGTATATTCGAATTCTTCCAAAAGGCCTGCTTGCCTCTTATGATCTGAAATAAGTATTTGATAGTGAAAGCCGGGAATCATTTCCAAAGACGCATAGTCAAAAATGGTGCGGGAGCAAGATGCAAGTGCGAAAGGCGGAAGAGGGTGAAGTGAGGCATGGAGTGTTGGTAAGCCATACATAAGCGTGTTAAGTGCGCTCGATTACGTTTTTCATCGAAGCATACACATGACTGGTATGTGTAGTTCTGACCTGAAAAATGTGGCTCCTACGTTCACCTGTTTGGATCAATAATCTAATATCATATTTCTTGTTAGATCAGTCGACCGTCGAGGCACAGATTCAAAAGTCGTGTGTGGCACATGTCGGATGCTCTCGAGCCTAAATACTAACATAAGTGCAAGTTTGGAGCGAATCTTTGCGGAGCGCCTTCAGAGAGCAACTCAGGCCTGAAGCATCAAATGTGGTTTATTTATGAGCTATAGTCTCAAAGCGCCACCTTCCAAGGAACAGCTTCGGCTATGCCCTCGGGAATAAACGTAACGGCGCAGTCGGCCATCGCTCGATTGCGTGATCACGTGATCTCAAAAAGTCAATTTTACTCTCATCTCCATCAAGTCATCGGATGGGGCCAAAATTTAACTCTTCAAATGTCTTCCACCCAGCAAAGAGTTCAGCAGGTCAAAAACCCTGTGTTGCCTGCCAAGACTACTCCTGAACAGAAATATTGGAAAGGGTTCGTCAACCCGCAACTCATCAAAGAGAACTTCCCTATTTCACATATACATTTTAACCCGGTTTCTCCACACGATTTTGCCGTAACGTCCTCAACGCGAATTCAGGTGTTTTCTTCGAAAACTAGGCAGGTCATCAAAACATTCTCGAGGTTCAAAGACACTGTCTACTCCGGCGAATATAGATATGACGGAAAGCTTCTTGTGGCCGCGGATGCCCTGGGGTTAGTTTCGATTTTCGATGCCTACCAGCCAAGAAGCTTGTTGATCAGCTTAAACCCATCAACACACCCTTCCCACGTGGCAAAGTTTCACCCGACGGTGGGGAACCAGTTGGCAACAGGCTCGGATGATCGATCGCTCAGACTTTACGACATTTCACAGACAGCCTCCGGCCCCATAGCACATTTCGATGAGGCCTTCCATGGAGACTATATCAGAAGCGTCAACTTCATCCCAGGAAACCCGAACTTGCTCACGACTGGATGCTACGATGGAATTGTCAGAATATTTGACACAAGGCTGCTGCTGTTGGTGGCCAAGTTCAACCATGGCAATCCCATCGAGGATGTTCTCGCACTCTCGCCAACGACCTTGGTGTCAGCGGGAGGCCCTCAAGTTAAAGTCTGGGACCTTTCGCGTGGCTCCAGGATCCACGAATTCAGCAACTTCACAAAGACTGCCACGTCTTTGCATGACACTGGCGACAGAGGATTGCTTGTGGGCTCGTTAGATGGGCACGTCAAGATCTTTGACTACTCCACTCCAAACTGGGATGTCAAGTTCGGCTGGAAGTTTGGATCGGGGGGTGTTTTATGCACCGCCGTCTGTCCAAACTTCAAGCACTTTGCTACCGGATTATCGTCCGGGCTACTTTCGATTCGAACGAGGAAAATGGAGCCAAAGAAAGCCAGTGAAAAACAAGCCAAGAGCAGCGCCTACGCGAGAATCATCAAGGGCGCCGACTATTTGGGTGATGAAGATCATCTTGTTATTCACAATAGCAGTTCCCGGTCGAAGAAAGTCAAACCGTTTGAAAAGCTCTTGAACGCCTTCAAGTGGCCCGAAGCGCTAGATAGTGCTGTATCAAGTGGTTGCCCAGTAGAGCAAACCATGACTCTCTTGAACGAGCTCAAGAAAAGAGGCAAAATTAGAATTGCATTGTACGGCAGGGACGAGATTTCGCTCATGCCTATCCTTGTGTGGCTCACTAAAGATTTGGGCGATGTCAGATCATTCAATATATGCTGCGACTTCATCGCTGTGATTATTGAAATGTATGGTAATTTAGTGGACAAAAGTGTTGTTCTTGAGGAGGCTTTTGCCAGTTTGTCCACAAGAATAAACATGGAAGTGAAGAAGTGCAAGGAAGCCAACGAAATCAGTGGCATGTTGGAGTTATTGGCAGTTTAGACAGAACTATCGGTAGCATATATGTAATATAGTAGATTAAAACATTTAACCACATGAAGAGACTGAAGGTCAACCTCTTTCTTCTCTTTACTTTTTTGCAATTGAAAAGCGGATGAACAAGTTAGTTCGAATGTGGTGCTACGATCTACCATTTCGTCCGGCGCTTCTTCTTTTGCTTTTGCTTCTCAGCTTCACTTTTGCACGCATCGGAGCAGTACCACTTCTGTGTCTTGAGTTTCGAGACCTCAGCACGGTTGAGAAGGCCCACGCATTTGTAGTGAAACCATTCCCCATTTTGACACCCTGCGAAGTCGCAAGCTATCATGTCACCAAACGAAGGCTGCTGACAGAAGCAGTAGCGCTCGGGAGCATCTATCTCTCTCTTTGTCCTTTTTACTTCCGATTTCGAGACGACGGGCTCTGTGGCCTTGTGAGTTCTCTTTGATTTCTGATTTGATTCGAGAGGTACTTCCACTTTCTGCACTACCAGCAATTGACCAGCTGACTTGTGCGGTCTTCCGCGTTTTCTTGTGATGACAGATTGTTGATCACCTGGTGTTTGTTTCTTTATACTTTCCACCAGGCCCGAAAGGTCCGAAAGTTTTTCATAGCCAGTGTTCGCATGGGGTCTGTTGCTCCTTGTTTTTGGGGAAATCCCCATCGAGGGGGGCGGTACATCACGTTTATGCGTCTTCGGAAGCTTGAGGATGATTTTCACACCGGACGACCGGCCGGGCACATGTTTGATGACCACGTTTTGCAGTCCCTTTAATACCCGCTCCTGAAGCGCCTCAACCTGTGATACCAATGGGTGTTTCCGATAGTGATCGTCTAATTGCAGCTTGAGCAACTCACACGCGGCACGCTGGTCCGGCAACTGGGTCACATGAGAGGACTTGCGAAGAGACTCCACCCCACGCCGTAGCATCGTTTCGTGGGTTTTCATTTGTATACTGAGGCTCTCGAGCTCAGCCAAAGCCTCTCTGTTCCACCGCTCGATCTTCCGACGCAGCTCCCGATACTTCTGCACAATTGCCTGTTTATTAGGTTGTTCATGAACCTGGTTGTAGCGAACTTTCTCGAGAAATGTGTGAAGTTTTTCCCTCTCGGACTCTGCTGAAATGTTACATGCTTGCACCAACCATAGCGACCGCACGATATCGCAGGGCAAGTGGTCTACCGTTGAGATATACGTGCTATAGACAGAGCTCGAGCTTTTGACCACTGTCGTCATGGAAGGCTAGATCGAAGCTTGGCGGTGAAGACAAAAAAAGCACAGTGACGCGAGTTTATGTTTTGAGATGATGCTTCTTGAAGTGCTTATCGATCTGAGCGCGGGTTGTTTTGAAAGCGCATAGGCACTGCACTAATCATTCAGCTTCGGAGAAAATTAAGTTAAGACAAAAGTTCACAACTTTGAAAATTCTTTTGAACGAAGAAAATAATCCGATGATTCTTCAGAGAATGACAGGCACACATTGTTTGAATTTTTTTTGACATGAGCTCTTACAGAGACCTACGGAACTCCTCAACTCACCGTTGGAGTTGGAGTTTACTTCGTGGTCTACATTTATATCTCTGGTTCATGCATCATATATTTTTCATATCTAAATACAATACATGGCAGAGGTCACTGGAGGATCTGAGCTATACGCTTACTTCTCCAAGTCCTTCTTCAAGGTACCCATGAAGGCTCTCTTCTCGGCTGGGGTCTGGAATCTACCCTTACCGAACTTAGAAGCAGTGTCGATCCACTTCAAGTTGACCTTCTCCAAGGCTCTTCTCGAGGTGTCGACGTACAAGGACTTTCTCAAGGTGACGATTCTCTTTCTGACACCTGGGATGGAGCCCTTCAACAAGACAAAGTCGTTCTTGACGTTACCGTATCTGACGAAACCGCCCAATGGGTTGATGGTCTTCTTGGTTCTGTCGAACTCGGTGGCACCGTTGGACTCATCATCACCAGATCCAACTCTGTAGACCTTGTGGTTGATGGAGGTTCTGTGGTGGTAACCGTTTTGACCAGCTCTGGCAACAGTCCAGTTGACGTTGGCTGGGTGCCAGGCACCAATACAAGCAACCTTTCTCAAACCTCTGTGGGTCTTTCTAGGCAACTTCTTGGTGCCCCATCTGTGGGTGACACCCTCGAAACCGTGACCCTTGGTGACGGCAACAACGTCAATCATCTCGTTTTGCTCGAAAACAGAGTCGACGGACACGGTCTTCTCAAAGTGCTCCTTGGCCCAGTTGACCTTGTCCTCGGTGGATCCACCGTTGATCTGGATCTCGGCCAAGTGCGCCTTCTTCTGGGACAATGGGGTGTTCTTGATCTGGGTGTGGACCAAGACTCTGACGACAGACGCGTACTTGGTGATTCTGGCCAACTCACGGTTGATCTCGTCGGCGTTCTGCGCGTACTTGGCGGAGTACTTGGTGAACGCCTTCTTCTTGGACTTGTACCAGTTCTTGTAGAATCTTCTCTTGACTTCGTCAGAAAGGTGCTCGGCCCAGACAGTGGTCAACGATCTCAACCCTCTTGGAGTCTCGACGTAACCGACAACACCAACGACAACCATGGCTGGGGTGTCCACAACAGTGGCAGCCTCGACGACCTCACGCTTGTGCATCTTGGAACCTGGTCTGTCCAAGTCTCTGACAATAGTGGTCATACCAGCCTTGTAGCCAAGGAAGGCAGTCAAAGCAACAGGCTTAGACTTGATGTCCTTTGGGAAAGACTTGACCTTACCTCTGTGGGAGGCCGCTCTCTTTCTTGGGAGGAACCCCAAGGAACCGTGTCTTGGTGCTTCGTACTTTCTGTGAGACATATTTACTGAGTGAAGTGAGGAGAAAGCAGGTATGAGAAAGTGAAAATTTTCGCGCGAAGAAGAGGTGCCCGGCTCTCGTCGGGCGGGTAACCCCTGGTGCTTTTATATGCACGGCGCTCGAGGTGTGGCTCTGCAGAGAGCTCCGGCGCGCTCGTCTCGCACGCAAGCTCACAGTACGCAGATCGACCGCTTCAACACTTCTTCTAAGGTGCGCGCACGCCTTTTCTTTAGGCGCGCCGCTGCTGCCCAGTTCGTCAAGCGAGCTGCCCGTTGGGTCTACTTTATTGATTCTTTCAAGAAAAAAACATTCATACGAGACACAACTCGCAGAGACCAGCGAGTCGTAGGCACTAAAAACGATGAACCGGTATTTATTTCTTCCCTAGGACGCCGTTCCATTGGCAGCCAGCATCAAGGAGGCGACTCCGGAAATAAAATTAATGACGTCTAAATACTTTTCTGAGCGCCATCCTAGCGTCCGCGCTTTCCGCTGGCTGATTTTCTAAGTTATTGTTGCCAACCGCTAGGTCTCGCGTGCTAACGAAAAACTTGTGTGGCAAATCCTCTGGAATCATCGCCATCAATTTCTGTTTTTCAGAATTTTCTCCCGGTGACCCGGCCACCCGTCTCAGCGTGCTGTATTCTTTCGTCTGCAAATTGATCATGTTGTAAATGGATGGATCAAGCTCACATACGTTGCCTTGATTGAGCTTTTCATACGTGGCGTTTCCGACGAGATGGGGATCTGATGCAGCACTTTCATCTCGGCTTCCACTGGAACTTTCATAGTTGTCCCCTAAAGCTTCAGTTGTTGGGTCATCTTTCAGCAGCAGCCAGTTGCTTCTCTCCTTGGCATGTAATTTGAATTCAGAGGCTTCTACCAAACTATGTTCAGGGAGCTCCGCTCTCTCTGAAAGGAAAGGAGTACCCCGCACAATTCGCTTCACGGTAGTGTCGCTCGGTACTGCAGCACTTAATCTATCCGTGAGAGCTGCTTGGCCGTTTTCGTCAACCACCAACTCTAGGCCGAAGAAATTATGGGCATCATCTGCGACGCGCGCATTTTCACTGGAAAGAGAAGCCGAGGCTGTTTTTGGCGCGTATTCCCGATTGTGGGATCCATTTCTCGTCATTGATATTCTCGGAGAACCTTGGGTGGAGACTTGCTCTTCTTTCTTCAAAAACCCTTGCAGGTGGTCGAGTGGAAGCAAGATCCCTGGCTCAAGAAGGTCGTCTTCGCCAGTGCTCTCAGGAAGAGAAGCGTGGGTCCGATCACTCATGACCGAGGATAGCTTATCTAGAACCCGATCATGAAGGGAAGTATCACCCAGAGTGGTGGTGTAAAACCGTGATGATGACCCCAGAGGCTCCCCCACTCTAGACGAGCGAGCCGAGCCCAACGGCAGGCAGAAGTTGCTTGATTTCCTGCGCTTTGCGCGTTGCGGCGAAGGTGAAACTTTCATTAGTGGCGTGTAGAAGTCGGGTTCCCCGATTTGGACAACTTGGTGGGAAATGTGTTCGGCGCTCGGACTCCCAGAAAGAAACGAGGATTCAAGTTGCATGGTGAACGTCGAGTAAATCTCCTTTTGCTTGTCGACCTTTGGAGGTCTGCCCCTTTTTCGTTTCGCCGGCAGATTCGATTGGTTCGTGGGTCCAGACATCAAGAGGGACATGGAAATTGCAGGCAAAGACGGGCTGAAGAAGTGAAGAAAAGGAAAGTTTTGGGGTATGCAAATGGACTGAAATTGAATTAAAATTAGGAGCTGAGGAAGAACTGAAGATTTTGGAGCGAGACTTTCCACCGGAATTTGAAGCCCACTTCACGCATGCAACGACTATCTTTTTTTTTCCAGGCTGTGTGATAATCCAAAAGTTGGGCGTGATCAGTAATTGCAACGAAAAAATATCCAGTATCTGACTAACTTAGTGTAGTGATAGAAAGTCGGAAACTAAAATTTGTTAATAGTAAAGGTGAACAGAGGAAAGCTAATTTGGGGAGCAACATGTGTCAGTATTAGGCCCCAGACTAAGAGCCCTGCGATCGCACCGAAGTGTGTCACACACGACGTACAAGATTGTGTCTTGTCGGAATTTCACCGACTGGCCTGTATGAGATAGAGTGATATACGAGGCAAAAAGAGAAGTAAAGGGCTTTGGCTATATTGGCTGAAACAACTTTCACAAGTATCAACTGCTTAGAACATGCACTCTTGAATGTGGAAAACTAAAATGACAAAATAGTCGCACACAATGTGTTGCAAAAAAACCTGATGCTCATGTGATGCTTGACATCCTGTAGCGATGACTGTATGACCCAAGCAATAAGCGCAAAACGAAGACTCAAAGAATATGTGGAGGGAGAAAAACTTTCGTCTCTTGTACTTTATATATTAACAGTAAGGGCAAAACTCGCGCGCTTTACAACACACTCGCTTGTTAGGTCCTGCCACAACCGACAAGCAAAGAGCCAGCCGTTAAACGACAAGGTTTTTCTTGGTCGACTTGAGAGGATCAAAGGCCTATCGAGAACATCAAGATTTCAATTAATTGCTAGCAGCAATCGAAGCAATACCTTGACGGCCTTCCTGGGATTAGTGATGAATCTGTTAAAATTACTCCGTCTTGTGGCAAGACAAATTCCTGACGAGGTCGATCCACTTGTAACTATCCCCTTCACGAGTATTGCTTGTATAACACCCTAATTTTTTGCACCCCTCCAGACCAATCATGTTTGTCATTTCCAATCTGACCTCCCTGTTCCGACCGTCCCTTGGTGCTATCGATATCCCGCACCGCAATTAACTTGTGCGAGCGAATATGGCAGGAAGCCTTCGTTAAGTACCTCTCTCTTTGAATACTCTTCCCCGAAATCAAAGGCGCCTTTTCACTTAAGAGTGTGTTTTTCATAATTCGGTTCTATTTCTGTAGACAACAGGTAGCTGCATTTACTGTTGACTTCTAAAATTCACTTCGGCCCAAATTATCAAAGTGGATTACTACTGGCCTGCGTATAGAAACCGGCCTTCTTATTACGTACTGGGCAACACTGGTAAAAGGCCGACAAATGCAATTGCCAGCTTAGCAACGACTTGGAAAGCTAGGCTTGCAGGTGATTATTTTATTGATATCACACTAGTTGTAACAGTCACTTATATCACCAGTAGTAGAGGCTCGTTCACCATCGAGTCCAAGCCAATTTTGAAAGTCTCCCAATGCTCGAAATCAAATTATAACTCCGGGCCAACAGAGCAAGCTAATATAAAGAAATCATATTCAAACTGTCACAAACCCCACCTTGCTCATTTGTCTGTTTCTGCGCAACAATCTATTTGCCACCATTGTGCGTCGTCATCCCCAGTCGTTCTCTTGCTACCTGCTCAGAGCTGAGCGCGGCGTTACGGCCGCAAATCTATCGTTTGCTCGTTTACGCGCTCCGCACATAAATTGGAAGGCCAGGCCGTAATACGATTCCGATGGACCACCCACTTCCATTATAGCAAATGTCTAAACTCAACCCTAAAACATCTCATAGGGAGTTCTCTGGCGTCCCGGGTGCCTTGGGAATTGCCACAGGATTGCCTGTTGTACTTGTGGTATTCTACTATCTATGTAACGAGACGTATTCGGTGCATGGTGCAACCGTTAGCTTGGAGCAAGTGAAAGCTCAACTTCCGAAAAGCCTCCACGAGTTGAGCCAATTGTGTTTCGACAAGTCGTGCTGGGCCGCATATACGGCCTGGTTTTCCATCCTCGCAGTATTGGACATCTATGCCCCAGGAAAAGATATTCCTGGTGTGGAGTTGAGAGATGGCACTCGCCTCATGTATCGCATCAACGGGAAGTCTATGTCCGGAATGTTGTTTGCGATTTTGCTCGCCAGGCTTTTTTCGCTGGATAACTATTACATGCCCGAGCTCCAGTTTCTTTATGACAACCAGTTGAAGTTGACTTTCACCACGATCATCGCGTCGTTTGCCATGTCGTTTTTCGTGTATGCGATTTCGTTCATTCCGTTGCGTAAACCCAATGGCATGAATACCAAAGAGAGAATCCTTGCCGTTCCGGGAAACACGGGGAATCCCATCTATGATTGGTTCATTGGCCGCGAATTGAACCCCAGAATTGGTCCTTGGGACATCAAGTTGTTCTGCGAATTGAGACCGGGTATGCTCCTCTTGTTCTTGATCAACTTGTCGTGCGCCCATAATCAGTATCATACAACCGGAAAGGTCACAGACGCGATGGTGCTAGTCAACTTTCTCCAGGCTTTCTATATTTTTGACGGTGTCTTGAACGAAGAAGGCTGTTTGACTATGATTGACATCGCCACAGATGGATTTGGGTTCATGCTTGCTTTTGGCGATTTGGCCTGGCTTCCGTGGTCTTACTCCTTGCAATGCCGCTACTTGGCTCTTCCTCAAAACTACTATGAGTTGGGCTACCTCAAGACAGGATTGATTCTCGTGACAAGTTTCATTGGCTACTACATATTCCTGTCTTCCAACCAACAGAAGTCTGATTTCAAGAACGGGAAGTTGGACCACATGGATAGTATCTCTACCCCAACCGGATCCAAACTTCTCGTTGACGGATGGTGGAAGCTCAGCCAGCACATCAACTATTTTGGCGACTGGATCATCGGCTGGTCTTGGTGCTTGCCAACAGGCTCCATGACAGTATTCACATACTTCTACGTCATCTACTTTGCGACGTTGTTGATACACAGACAAACGAGGGACGAGGCGAAGTGCAGAGACAAGTACGGTAAGGCATGGGAGGAATATGAGAAGAGAGTGCCTTACAAGATCGTGCCGTATGTGTATTGATGGTAAATAAGGCAGTGTAATTAGTGATGAAACGTTTGTTTTTCTATAGACCTCTATGCGAGCCGGCTACTCAACCTTCTTCTCGTACTCAACTTGCTTTTCGAAGCTCCGGTATGATAACTCGATCGACGTGATCCAGCCGACGGCCGTGACGGAAACGTAAACCAAGAAGAAGCAGACAATCAACACCAGCCACACGCCCGGAGTGAAAAATTGATAGTGGGTGAATAGGTTGGACCTTTTCGAGGTGGAATTTCTCAGCGAGCCCGACGCGTCGGCCACCGCCGAGTCGTCACTCAACGCCGTGGCCCGCGCGCCTGTCTCCTGTGCTTCAATCAACAGTTCGGCCAACTCAAAGTCGTTCTCCACCTCCTCGAGAAAAGTGTCGGAACTCTCAGCGTATGGGGAATCGTCCGAGTCTCTCTTGGCAAGTGTATCGAAGTCCAAGTTCAACTTGTCGCCGATGAAGTCCTTGATGGATTCACCACGGGTACCAGCCGCACGGAATCCCGGTTTTCCTTGCACAATGACATGGCCGCTGGCCAAGTACTCGTCTACAGAGTGAGACTGAGCATCCTCAACGTCTACAACAATGATGTTCGCAGAGATCTCAGCAAGATTGGAGGGCACTTTGTTGACATAGACCACAGAACATGCTTTGGCAACCGGTAAGTCGATATCTGACCCAGACAGATAGTGCACGTGCTTAAGAAACGTGGTGCCTTCGCTGGAAGAAGCAGGCAACTCGCGACTCAATTGCCCCACACGATACACAGTCAATTTTTCGTGAGGAGACAGCAGGCAAAACTCAGCAGTGAGCCTTTCGAAGGCCGAGCGCAAGTGGGCCGATTTGGTGATATATTGCAAGCCTTCACCCTCAAGTTGCTGCGAGGAGAAGAACGCTGCTGTATTCGAAAATGCCAACACGGAGCTTGCGCAAGCAGCCAAGGCTGTAAACTTCATGGCGCAGATACGGGTTGTTATAGGTCGTTGGAGATAGCGTTTGGCGAGATTATCGGCCGGAAAGGGCCAATCTCAAAATCTCGGTCACGTGCGCCGCGCACCCACTGCGCTTCGCTCCAACTCGAGCGTGCTCACTGAAGCGGTCCTTCTGTGAGTGCAGGCCACGGCCAGATGTGACTAGATTAGTCTCTAGCTTTTCCCCAAAACATATAAACAATCCTCCAAAAATATGTCAGTTGACGTTCCTGCGTACGTATCATAGGTGCACAATTTGGGCTTTTGGATAATCTTAGTGAACGAGGCCTGCGATCGATGCGAGATTTGACCCGGCTTGCCGTTCTCATGAGATTACACATTCATACGTGATCAAAGACTCTCATGGAATCAGCACATAAAACGATTCGATTCATTTTTCAAATCTAGGTCCATTCCTCGAGCGCGTTATGATATCGTTCGATCCACATAAGGCTGCCCTACCCCCGTCAAGTTGCAATGTCTATGTACTAATCAGTCTAGTTCCGTGGTGCAAAAGCTCATGTTCTTCACAGGCGCCATGGTGATTCTCCCCTTGGTGACGTTCTTTGTGTGTCAATATCTCTTCAACAGCTCTTTGGTAAGCGGTGGTTCTGCTGCCTTGGCAGCCAACTTGGTGTTGATTTCGTACATTATAGTTGCATTTGCCGAAGATAATAGCGATTCAGAGACCGAGACCGAGTCTAAGAAAGACCAGTAAATGCAAGATCAGTGATATTTAATTTTGTACCAAAGTGTTGGAGTTTACTGGAGCATTGCTCGGACAGGAAAGCTAGGCACGTTGCAAGTTGCTAGCCACGATGTGTAATATATAATAAAAAGAAAAGAAAAGTCAACGCACAGCCGTCTCGGGCCGTCTCGGTGCTCAAAGTTAGAAAAGAGACGTTAGAAAAGAAAGTGCTAGATAATCTTCATTTCCAAGAATAAACCCACTTTCACGTATTTTTTGTTCAGAGTATAATCCTTATGTTCGCGTGCTGTCTTTGGCCGCATACGTATACGATCCGCACTGAGCACGCGTCCATCAAAAAAAGGCTCAAAGTTGGCCTTCTTTATCTTTCTACTTACCCGAGAATACTCAAAATTACACAAGCAATGGGCCACCAACTACTACTTACATCATGGATCCCACACAACAACTACGCGCAGACGGTGGCCACGCTTCAAGTATTGACCGGGTCGCGTAATTCGCAAGCGATAGCTACATACAATATCTTGACCAAACCCAGAAATGTGTTCAAGCCCAAATTCGAGCCAGGAAAGGTCAATCAGATCGAACAATTCTACATGAGGTGTACTACAGTTTGGGATGACGAAGCTTCACATGCGCTCGACATCGAAGCCCCAGTAATAAAGGAGACGTCGGACATAAATGTAGATAGACTATTTTCGGGCAAAGAGGTGAAGCATTGGACATTGCAGATCTCCGACATTCCGAACGCGGGCAAAAACCAGGTTTCTACGCAAAACTTCTACGAGAGCACACTTGTGCATCACCACACACGTGCGAACGAATCAAAACCGGAAGCAAAGAGCCCCAAGCCCGTTATTGAAGAGGAAATTGTTGAAGATGAGGTCATCGAAATCTCGCCAGAAGCCGCCGCGTCAAAACCAGCGAAGCCCACGGAAACTACATTTCCGAAACAAGAAGAGGACATGGAAATGACTGATGCAGCCGAGGGAACGCACGGCGAAACAAAGGACTCTTTTCTTCAGTTTCTCGAAGACTTAGGTTACGGCGTGGTGAACCAGTACTGGATGAAAGGGATCCGCTTCTTCCATGGCGATATCGTCATTGAGATTTTCAAGATACTTATACGAGACGATGATGCGCCATTTCAGGAGTCAAAGATCAAGCTCCAGCTCTTGGACGAGTCGAATGCCTTCCAAATCAAGACATATATCTCTTTCCCTAAAGGCACAAGCGTTGACCTCATTAACAAAAGAACGAAGGACTTGACCAACCTTCAGGCGACCTTGCGCAACTTGTTCGAGCTCGAAGTTCCAGATAGGATGTGCATGGATTCTCGCGTGGCGCGAACTTCTTGAATAAGGCCCTTTCACAACTTAACATGGGCGTCCACGACTCTGCCAAAATCCACAAGTTTCTCATCGCAGCTTTGCTCGTGGTTTTCTTGGACTTGCTGCATTAATTCCTTGAGCCCTAGTGGCTCATTATGCCGGTGGTCGGATGGAATGAGTCTGAAAATCTCGGTGTTGCTCCCGCCCAGACTGTTCTCACTGTCGTCGGCACTCTCGAGCTGGTTTATGAATCCAATCTGCGTGTTGAGGGCATTTATCCATTTTTGCTCTATTTCTGGCGAAATATTTGATTCTAACCCAGACAACCGAAGCATCTTGCGAACTATCTTGGAGTCCACGACCGAGGTTGGGCCTGGCATCAAGTCATGAACGTTTCCGTTCGATTTGTTGAGAAAAGCATCAAGTTCTTTCACATTTTGTAGCTTAGGAAAAACCCTCCCTTGTAAAACAGGCGCCCTTGTGGACAAATTGCGCCTGAACATGCTTATCAGCGATTGCAAGATTAGCTCAAGCATTGATTATACGAGCACGCACGCACGTGATGCACGGGTGTATCACTATCAGTCGCCGGACCAGTGTTGTTATTAATTAGTGAATTCGCTAAATTTCTGGAAAAAAACTTATCGAAGACTCAGATTCGCACTACTTCTTGGCTACTTTTTTTGGAAAAGGGGTTTGAATTTCTGAGTATTCACTAGTTTTCGATAATTAAAAATAAGTTTGAATTATTTTTCGCTTCTTAAATTATTAATGACCCTCACATACTGGGTGTGGCAGCCCACGAAAAAAATTGAAAAAGTATATTGTATCAACAGGGCGTGTGCCAAAATGTTTGAATTTATGTGCAATTTGATTGCTAATGAGGCTGAATAAAAACTTTACTAGCTTAAGAGGATTGACTGAATAGATAATGAGTTATTGACTTTTAATATTCCTCGGCCGTCATACGGGGGTGTTATTTTGGGAGGCATGAAGCAACCTGGCGATACGTTTAGCGACCCAAGAGAGGAGGACACGGAGGCTTTGAAACATCGGACAGCGAGGCTATTTCCAGACCTAATGAAAACGGACGCCAAATGTGCCCGCATTTTGACTTGTGTTATGGATGACGAGAAAATGACCATGATTACGAGAGCCTCGAACCTCAGCACCGGCTATTTCAGAAGTAATAACTTGATCAGTCACGAGACTGTGTATATCATAAATCAAACTAGCCTCTTTTCCAACAACAACAACAGTACGTGGAAAGGGCCTAAAGAATATATATAAACCTATACATATTCATGGTAAATCTTTGAGACGAGTGAGCTTACCAACAAGCAGGAAACCCGATAATTCCTTATTCAGCTCATGTGTACAGCGGTAAAGCCGATATCTGATAAAGGAAACTGAAGTTGTTCTTCTCTTTTATCATCGATAAGTTCTCCTTCGTCGCTCAGAACTAAGAACCCATCAAATAGGTGAGTGACACTTTCTGCCTCAGGGAAAATCTCTTCGCAGGATGAATTATCCTCCGCATAATGAAGAGCTGCAGTCAATTCCTTTGCTAAACGTCCGTTAGACTTAAGTATCGCCAACATCTTTATCATATCAGGTAACAATCTGTTTCTCTTATCCGTAACTATGGTTTTCGCCTGGGAAAAGAGAGATTCTGCTGGAGCGGACATCGCCATCATGGAAAAATAGTCCAGCGCCATTCGATAAATGATAGGATATTTCTTTTTTCGCTCTTGATAGTACTCTGCCAATGACCCATATTCCAGATTCCGTGGCTCAAGAAGATAATTGTCGATTTCGCGGTCGCCCATGGCAACAGGCTTTTCATATATGCTATAGCTTAAAAGGTTCTCTCTTGAAGTTGGTCTTCTTATTTGATTTGTTATATCACCCAAAGGGGTATCAGGCTTTTGGTATTTGGTTTTGTACTGAGCAAACACAAGTCGAAAATGCTTCTCGATAGCTTCGATGACTGTGCTTGATGAGCCGAGTTCTGCGAAGAATCCAAGCTTTAATCGTGGGTCAAGAACTCAAGCAATGTAAAGGTTTCTAATAGAAGAAATATCATCACTGAAGACCGGATAGTATTGGTAAAGTTTATCACGAGCACGTTGTAATCCAAGGGCAATCAACGGACTGCTTTCATCAAAACCCTTCGATTGATAGACCTCAAGTTTTTTCAACAAATTGAAGACATACGGAAGGGTCATATTGACTGTTTCATAGGTGTAGCCTTGAAGTTTAATTGTTGGCTCAACAAATAAGCTGAGAATGTCCCGAATAGTGGATAAATAATCCCATTCATCATCTTTAATTTCAAGAGCTCTGAGATTATGAGAATCCCTTTGCGTTTTGGGCTGATCCAGGACCTGTTTCAACAATTCGGTAACTTCTTCACGAAAGTACAAAAAACGATCAATCATCTTATAAGTCGAAAGCCACCGAGTATCATTGTCTCTGAGCAAAATTTGAGGACCTGTGTTTTGTCTTCCTTTGGCTTTTTTCTCGCAAACTAAAGAATCAAAGAGGTTGCCCAAAAATTTACATTTGGACACTCCTCTGATAATTGACTTTACGGCTTTGGGAAGGTCTTCCATGCGTTTGAAATTATCCTGAAGCTCGGGATGTTCGTCTGTGACTTTCTTTTTGGCTTCCTTAGATATGCCCGTGTTCTCAGTTTTGAAGAACACACAACCTAAAAACGCCTTTGTCACAAGATTCACGACGTGTCCCATGCATCGTATGTCTCCATTGAACGCGAGACCCGTTAAATTTTCATTGACTTTGTTTTTGTAAAGCTTGACCACTTCAGTAATGGGCGACGCGTTATCTCTAGTAATTGAAATTATGCGATTTTCTATGCCCAATTTCTCAAGAATAGGCCAAAACTTCAGAAATAAGACAGCCCCCGTATAAGAAAAGTGTTTGTTCAAAACCTCAAAACCTATTGTGCGCCTCTCAAGAATAAAGTTTTCGTTGTGAAAGTGCAAAGTGACCGCAAAGAAATCGTAATCATTGCTCGATCTCCATTCATCTATAGTGAGAGCAAATTTGCCTTCTACCTCAGCAAGCTGAGCTCTCATCGAATCTATTTCCATAAAATAGAGTTTTATGATATCATTCTTCGCAGAATCACGAGTGACTTTTGGAGTCAGTTCATTTTGACACAATCTGGCGGTGAAAATAATTTCTGCAAGGATAGGGCTTTCGACAAAGACAACAGGCAAATCATGCATAACAGAAAGCTTCGCAAATAATTGCTTATAGTAACGTGCATCAAACAAAGCGGAAGGCGCCCGCCTCTTGATCATGGGATTTGCGGAATTTTCAAATGAGTCCTGAGAGAGATAGCTTCCGGTTTCGTAGAAACTTCCACTCGTAGGGGTTGAGGTGTCCACTGATCCAAAGATGTTTGATGTTACATTCATTTCATTTGTGCTGGAGCCGGGTGTATTGCTTTCTCTCCATTTGTTGTGAAGCCTATCAGGGTGTCTGTTCTGCCAGTGGCTTCTCAAATTTGTCTGATTGAGGTTCCAATACTGTCTAGTCTTGTAAATACATTCAGTGCACGCTAAATTTATTTTCCTCTTGACATTCTCAACCAAGGGCTCGAGGCTCCAAGTAAAAAGTCCAAATTTGATAACATCGGGTGCATTCTGGAGCAGAGGTAACACATAGTCGATTGAATTGAGCTTATATCTGGTAAGGTCTACCTGACTAGTTGGGTTTGGCATGACTCAATTGTTGGAGAACGAAGCAATAGCGTTACGAAGCACCCTGCTATTCAGTAAAAGAGTGAGTTCTATATTCTTGACTGCACAGCACAGGTCCAAAAAAAATACATATTTTACCGTCTACGTGGCACAATGGGAACAAAGGATTTTGAATGTGGCTCCTATTTGTTAATTTAGTGGACACAATTGCGCTTCACATCGACTACCGAAGCCAGTAAAAATAGGAAAGTGATAATTTTCGGTTTCATCAGGATATGGAGAAGCTGCTTAAATTTGAGGTTCGTTAACATTTTCGTCCTCTTTCCAATGTGATGTACGGGGAACCTTTCTTCTTATATAATCCACATGGTACGGAATCCAACACTAACGTTATATGCACACTATACCGCAGCCTCATGTTTCAGCTTTTCTGCCCCACGAATGCTCATAGAGTATTTGAGATTTTATCAATCAACAATACGCACCTAATGCTGAAGCACAGTCTCAATACAGCAAAATGGCGGGGGTTTACAGTAGTATTCAAAGAAGGCTTTTGATCTACGCATAATCCGGTGGCTCGCTCATAAATCGC
>JAKUBE010000222.1:0-18828 GCA_030674755.1 Metschnikowia henanensis | reverse complement strand
AGCCGTTGGTCTTGACGCTGATGACCACGAGCTGGTCCTTGCCGACAAAATCACGGATACACACCGGGCGGCCGCTCTCAAGCGCAGGCACCTCGAGCTGCAACGCAGCAGCCATGTGGAGAACACACGTGAGGACTACCCACGTGCGTGCCCAAAGCGTGTTTGGAAACGTGGCCATTGTGTTTGTGGATGTGCAGAGACTTTTCTTATGGTCCGATGGTGTGCAGAATTCCCGACCTTCGTGATCTAGCAAACAGTTTGGATCTGCCAAGGTCGCGTTGCGAATGTATGCTGAGTCCCAAAATGCAACGAGTGCACTACCGTGAACGAGACGCGCGGAAAGTGAAAAAAAGAAAAAAAAAAAAACACTGGAGACTGAACGATCGCACACCCGCGTGGGGCCGGGTCCAGGCAAAAGTTGAAGGCTGCAAAAAAGACATCGTCGCCTTTATCACTGGGTGTACCGTGAATTTCGACCCTTTTTTTTCTGAGTCAGAAATTCGTTTTGCAAGCCTTGGAACAATGTGAGAGCACTGTGCTCAGTTGTTTTCGAGCTTTGCTCAACATTTGAGGGCCGACTGGCTGAGCTTTTCAGTATTGGCCCATTGACCGCACTCACATTATACTAGGTAACCGTAGCGAACAGCCGAGTCTGATAATGGATCAATAATTAAGGGTTTTTTTTTCGGAGCTCAAAGTATCTTTCGCTAATTAGACGGAAACATTACTTCTGTCTCGATATGCTTTGTTGGTCTGGAAGCTTCTTGGGTGAAATCCCTGGATGTCTGTTTCAATTGCACCGCAATATCAGCTACCATAGAAAGACAAGCCAGAGCCCTTAAACGACGATATTTTCCAAGGATATGATTCAACTCAGAAAAGAGCCGGCTTGCTTTTCTATTCTTGTTTTGGTTTGAACAGTTGTTGTGCTTCTTATACTCTTTTCTGTTCTCGAAAATAATTGTAAATTTGCCAACTTGTTCGGCATCTTTAGTAAAGACATGAAATTTTACTGACACAAATCAACACCTCCTTACCATGGAAAAAGCCCCCACCAAGCATTCATAGTAGATTGAAACATACGCTTATTTTGAAACCCGCCCTTCCTGACTTTATTTTGATCAAGAATATCCTCACTGACTTTATTTTGAGACTCTTGCCGCCAGCATCTTTATACATCTCGGAGGTACGGGTGTGCGCCCGGAAGCGTTTTCACATCAAACTCAATCAACTTCCCGATTATATATCCACATCCAAACCCATCCCTTTCAAATATGGCAAAGGCTAAGTCTGTACACACGATGGTCCGGCTCGTGTCGCAGGCCAAGACCGGGTACGAGAAATGGTTCAAGATTCCCAGACACACCCAGCGGCTTAGCCTTATATTATACGATCCACGTGCTCAAAGACACTGTCTTTTCACCGAGGCCAAGAAGAGAAAAGTGCCTGAGGCGCCTCCAAAGGACTACACGAGAACACACCGTGTTTGAGCTCTCGAACGAGATTATTGACTGTAAATATAAAGAAAAAGGCTCTGCCTTTGGTGGAGCCAAAGGGACGGATATGGGCACACGCCTGAAAATAGAAATACACGCTATGGAAACAAAAGCTATAGAACTAGATGCTATAGAACTAGCTATAGAAATAAACGCTATAGAAACGCTATAAAAACAAACTCCACAGACTGAAATCCCAGAAGGAGATCCAGTGAATGTAGAGAACAGAGATTGAAGAGACCCACCAAGTATCGTAACTTGTCATTTTGGCAGTCGTTTGTAAACGATAAGCATATGCTCTTCTCATTGCTTGAAAGACGTTTTTATACGTTTGATTGCACTCTGGCTTATCACTATCTATATGTATTCTATAACGTGCTTCTATGTACAAGACTATGATCATCCTAGGCCTAAAGAGTCTTCACAGTCCACGATTCGTCAGCCCCCAAACTGCTGGCCTCGCCCAAAACCGTGAATACGCTATGGGCGCCGTTCGCCAAATACTTCTCATTGACGTCTGCAAGATCCTGGAGGCCAACGTCCAAAAACCGCTCTCTTCTCTCTTGCCTCATTTCGTCACTGATGCCATCGAGAAATAGCGCCGCGCCTTCGCTGGAGATATGGCTGGGCGCATCCACGCTCTGGAATATGGCTAACTTCGCCTCCTGCAACGCCTTCTCGTCCCACTTGCCCTCTGAAAGAAATCCGCGAGCAGCCTCTGGACTGGCTTCAAACGCGCGCGCCGATTTGATCGCGTTGGGGTCTCTGTAGGAGTAGTAATTGAGCGTGCCTCCCAACCCGTCGCAGTTAAGCCCGCCACCATAAGCTCCGTTGGCCTCTCGGATCACAGAATGGAGGTGTTTGAACGTCATGAGCTGGGATAACACCTGGAGCGTGGCCCCATCTTTGCTTGCGTAAGGAGCGCCTAGCTTGGCCAACGAGGCGTAGCCGACTTGGAAGGGGAAGTTCAAAATGGTCTTCAGCACAGTACTGGGCTGAAAAGAGGATGCGAAGGTGGCCAAGAGATTAGATTTCGGCTGGGCGCGAGCACTCATCTTGGAGTCAAACGCCTCAATGTGTTTTTCGTTTGCCGCAACGCCCTCTTTTCCACCCACAACACTGTAGCTGAACCCCTTGGCGCCTCCTGAAACGTAACCTTGAGTCAAAAGAACCTGGATCTCGTGCAAAAGAGGAAGGAGCTCCTGTTTCAAGTAGTCCTTCCCGCGCTGTTCGAGCTGCTTATTCATTTCCAACACGAGCTCGACCTGGCCGATTCCACCGAGAAGATCGTTGATATGTTTGGTAGGAGTCAAGTGGGAGTTTCCGTACGCGTTCGCATACGAATGGCCACGTTCGGCAATCGTATTGGACTGGTTCTGCGCCAAGTTCTTCACCAAGGTGTGGAGCTTATCCACGACAGCGTCCTCTGTGGAAAACTTTGTGGTTTGCAAGATCTCCTCCCAGAGCTCGTAGATGTGGCGGGACTTCTCCTCAAGCGCCATTCCAGAAAGAGAGAAATCGAGGATCGGTTTCGACAAGTCATAGGGGTCTGTTCTCGCGCGCGCGGAGAAACTGATGCCGCCGGTGAGCTGCTGGATTTTTGTCTCCAACTGCGTGACTGGCGTCGTTTCCGTGCCGGCTAGGTTGGTCAAGCACATGTTGAACAAGGGGAGGTACTTGTAGAGTCTTTCTGGGAGGAACGAAATGTCCTTTTTCGCGTTGACGTACACCAAGGAGTTTGTGCTGGTGACGCGTTTCTGGATCTTGCCGCCCGTGCCCACGAGCTTGCTGAAAGTGAGGTCGTAGTGGTCTCCCATGCGTGGGATATCCTCGAGAGTCAAGGTTGGCAACACAGACACGTCCTCGGGCTCTTGCTGCTTTTTCAACAAGTCCTGGCTGCGCTCGTAGAGCATCTGTTTATCTTCCTCCGAGAGAAGTTTCACGCGGGAGTCCAACACCTCTTTTTCCCGCGCGGCAAGGGTATCGTTGTACTTGGCATCGGGGACCATGGTGAACTTAAACGTGGGCGTGTCCTTGTTGAGGAGAGTGCCTTCGATCATATCTTGGAACATCCGGAGCCCCCTCTCCAGGTACTCGTGCTTGAAACTGTCGAGAACCCGCTGCACCTGCAAGTGTTTGAGCGGATCCAGGCCGTTGGTCCATGCAGGCACCAAGGAACTAAGCAAGCCGAGGCCGAAATCGGGCCGGTGCTTTTTGAAACTTAACTCCAACTGGTGGAGAATCGCCTGGACGCGCTCGTGGTACGAGGAGCGTGTGCCTTTTTGCAATTCGGGCAAGACTTTTTCGCGAAGAATCGAGGTGATTTTCTCGCCTAGCGCAGCGGCTTTTTCTTGGCTGAGACTAGTGGCTCCCACAGTAATCGAGAGAAGCGCGGTGGTCTGGTCGAGCCCGCTGTTTGGCGAGAAATCCTCGCCGTAGCCCGTCTCGATCAATTCCTGGTAAAAAGGCGCATTGTGCCCGTCAAAAAGCAACGACGAAAGCGTCTTCCATTTG
Source organism: Metschnikowia henanensis (assembly GCA_030674755.1). Lineage (NCBI taxonomy): Eukaryota > Fungi > Ascomycota > Pichiomycetes > Serinales > Metschnikowiaceae > Metschnikowia > Metschnikowia henanensis. Next base: position 14,818 of record JAKUBE010000222.1, on the reverse strand, counting down.
AACAAAACTAGCTGGTTTTCGTCCTCAAGCGCGTCGCCCAAGTACCACGTGACCGAGGCCTTGAGCTGCTCGTCGGTGGGTTTGGCCGACATCGGATCTACCGGTCCCGGCACAATGACGTCATGTGCTTTTTTAGAGGGCATTGTATGAAACACCAGGCGCCGGACGTCCGGGCGGAGTGCACGTGACCCGAAGCCCTGGTAGAGCTCGTTCAATTTCGCAAGGTGCTCTCTGACCGGAAACGTGCCGTAGGAGAACGTTTTGGCGTTGGAGGGGTGGTAGTTCTTTGCGTGGAAATCGACCAAATCTTCGTACTGCAAATCCACAATGTGCGCCGGGTCGCCGCCCAGGTTGTGGAGCAGCGGGTAGATCAGCTCCTGGAACCGGATCCAGTACAAGTAAGAGGAGTTGGAACACTGTCCTTTCATCTCGTTATACACCACACCCTTAAACTGGATGCTGGTGTTTTCGTCGGCTGTATCCGCGTGCTCTAGCCGCCAGCCCTCTTGCATAAAGTCCGCGTGCGACAACACCGGCTCAAAAACCGACGAAAGGTACACGGACATGAGATTGTCGTAGTCTTTTCTGTTGGTAGTGGCAAATGGATAGAACGTGTAATCGTGGCCCGTCATCGCGTTCATGAAGTTGCTGAGCGACCGGTTGAGCATCTTGAAGAACGGGTCCCGCACGGGGTACTTGTACGAGCCACAAAGCGTGGTGTGTTCCAAAATATGCGGCACGCCCGTGGCGTTGGGCGGGTTTGTCTTAAACGCGACGGAAAACACGTTGTTTTTGTCCGTGGGCGCGTCCAAATGGAGGTGTTCCAGCCCCGTGCGCGGGTGTTTCCATTTCACAGCCACGAGCGAGAATTCGGGCACGACTTGCACGTTTTCGATCGTGAATCCATGCACTGAAAGGCCTATAGGGTACTTACTTAGGAGCTCGGCCTGGGCGGGCAAAGTGGCAAGCTGGCGGGCTGTGCTTTTTTTAAAAGCCCGCGAGACGGCTCGAGACGTCTGTGGGCAAATCATCGCTTTTTTCAAACGCCGTTTTTTTTGGTGTGTGGTGTTTTACGTACGGTGAAAAGAAGTAGTATTGGATGCAATGAGCGCATGGAGCTGGCCCGGCTAGATTAGTAGGTGCGTATTTCTTGTATGGTGCGTTTTGCGGTGCGAAGGTTCCAGATGCAAAATCCTTAGTAATAGAGAACGTTTGGAAGGAGAGGAAGAGGGTTGTTTGAGTGAGAAAAGACGGGTTAGAACAGAAGAGCTTTTTTCAACACTCCTTATTGAGCACCAATGAAGAAAAGGTCAGATTTGGCTCCGAGGTCAGAGAAACAGTGCCCCTCACTCCTGATTGAGTTGTCCCACACTTGACTTCTATATCCGTACGCAATCCCCACCGCTAGTTTCCATCGATCTTTACCAAGATCAGACAAACCTCCAACCCTGTATCAGTCGACAGAAATCAGTTTTTGATCTATACGCCACTTGCGAGCGAAAAAATTATCCCATTCTGGCGATAGTACTTCTGTTTTTTTAACGAGGTGCTCATCAGTCGCGCAGCCACGGTATGAAGCGGTGTTGAGCAGGTTCGTAATTTAACCCAAACGTCATTATTGTAAAGGCCATTTACCTAGATTTTTGTATTTTTTGTTGTAAACAAAATACTATGACTGATTGTTCTTAGAAGCCACGATAATAGAGAAGACAGCAACTAAGCGGAGTTCCGAGGCGTGCAACACAGCTTTCGTGTTTATGACAATCCCAGATTGAAAGCCTTATCCAGACCGGCTTTTGCAAGTTTAGAATGACTGAGTTCGCGCAGATCGTATTACCATTGCTAGAAGAGCTTTCTGATCTAATTCTGGCGATAGTTTCCTCACAAAACTGGACGGTCCTTTCCTCCTCTGGATAGCCGTGGCTTTATTCCAAGTGGCAGTCGCGTTACGTAAGCAAGAAAAACGGGACTTACGGAGCACCTATCGATGACGAGGGTAATTGACTTATTTCCTCTTGGTTTGGCTGACTGAGAAATACGTAGCCCTGTGGTTTTTCTTCTAGAAATCAATCTAGCTTCATGCAGTGAATCTCCTTATAATGCGAGTCGTTGCGTCCATAAATTCGGTATAAGTATTGAAGGTGATATGATAGGCTAGCTGATGTGCTTGAGGTTCGTGCGAAATATAAAGAAAGAAACACGAAATAGGACTAGTTGGGCTTATATCGGGAAAGAGAATATTTTCATAGATGGGTCGACCCGCCAGATTCTCTATTTGCCGAACAAGAGCTGCTCAATCTAAACACCTTCTGACACGGGAAATGTTCTGAGATGGAATGTAAGCACTTGGCATGCACAAGCATGTGTGTGTTTGTGTTGTCCACGGAATCATTCGGTAAAATCTCGGAAAGTTTCAGGACTTTTGTTTCATTATTGCAATCACCATATTTCTGAAGTAATCGATCTAGACGCTGAGCCACCTAAGATCGGCCAATGGCTTGTCGGAATCTCAGCAGGACTTGCAAGCCTTGGAATGCGTATTCGATTCTATTCAAAGCATGATAACTCAAAGCTATTCTATGTGTACAAGCAACACTGAAAAGGCGGGGGTATCACATACACACTTTCAGTATCTGAATCTTCCTTTGCTATTTGTCCTTGGTAATACAAGAGTACAATACATGACTACCAGCTTCAATTGTCAGCGCTAAAGATCTAGCGTTTTTCGGAATGCAGTCAGACCAGGACGTTTAGCTTTTCCAATTCCTTAGCAAACTGCCCTCAAGCACACCTAACTCAACTTTTTCCAAGGCAAAATCCTGCCCGTATCAATCGAAAAAAGCTATGGTAAAGACTGCAACAAAAGTGACTTTTCCGTGAGAATTTCTTCTCTCATCCTATATTTAGTCAAACTCCGGTGTCAAGTGGATACGTCCATCTAAACAAAATGGAAGCAAGTGGGTGTCTCTGGTGCTTCCAGGTTCAAAACCTACCATGTCCAGCCTGGTTATAAAAACAGCACTTCGTTTATGATCAGCAGGAATAGCAGACACTCGACAGATCTCCATCGACGCAAACCGCAGTATCAGTACTCTTTGAGCAAGTCCCCAAATCCTTTGAGCCCGCCCTCGATATCCTGGGTGGAATTACCGAAACCCACTCGGAGCCAGCCGGGCATACCAAAGACCTCTCCCGGCACAACCAAAGTTTTGTATTTTGCAATTAAATTCTCTGCAAATTCCATGGAACTGCCCTCGATATGAAGCTGCATAAAACAGGTCGAGCCGCCTCGCGGACGAACCCAGGACACCTTCCCCGCACTAGCATCGACGAAATTTTGTAGTAATGCCAAGTTAGTCTGGCATATTCGGTGGTTCCGCTCGAGAATGGTGTCCGAATACCCGAGGGCCGCCGCCGCCACGTGGTCGTCCAACACCAGCACGGAGATGGTGTTGTAGTCTCGTTTCTCCCAGAATCCGGCCTGAAATTCCGTGTTCTTAGTGACAATCCATCCAATTCTCAATCCGGCAAGCGAAAAGGCTTTAGACATCGAGCCCGTGGAAATGGTCTTGTCGTACCCGAAATCTACAATGGACTTGACTTTTTCCTTGGCCTGAAAATGAAATAGTGGCCGATACACCTCGTCACACATGATGGTGACGTCGTGTTTTTGACATATGGCGACGATCTCAGCAAGAGTGTCATTTTCCCACACGTACCCCGAAGGATTATTTGGATTATTTAGAACCAACAACCTTGTGTTCTTTTCGGTTATCATCTTTTCAAGCGCTCGGAGTTCGGGCAAGTACTGGTCTTCTACCCTTATATGGAATAAATCGACTTTCGCCCCGAACATCTCCGGAACAGAAGACAATTGCTGATAGCTGGGCGCCACTACAATGGCGTGCTCATTTGGATTCACAATTGTATAAAAAAGAAGAAAGTTGGCTGCAATCGCCCCGTTAGTTACCACCACATCCTCGGCAGAAACGCCAGAGTCTCTATATAAAGAGGCAATCGCAGCACGGAGCTCGGGAGAGCCTTTGATATGTCCGTACGTAAGTTTTTTGCCTAAAAGGTCCTCGGCGATTTTCTGGCTGGCACTTTTGTCCATCCCGACAATCTCCGGGATCGTCAACGAATCGACGCATGTCTCTCCCATGTTGTACAAAATATTAGTTTCGTACTTATCCATGAACTGCTCCACGGCAAAAGGCGCCTGTTTGACCATGGCGCTATTAGTGTAGTAGCTGAGGATTATATTATCCGGGTCAGATTCTACTGTTCTTTAGATGTGAAGCGCAAAACCGTGGATGCTGATGGAAACACCGAATTGCGCTTTGCGCCTCTGGGGTTGCGCTTTTCGCTTGATGTGGGCCGGCGCGATCAATGACGGAAGGCAACTGCGAGCGGTCTGTTATCTACATATGGGTTTTAATGAGTGCAATAAACGATTTTCGCTCAATGTCTTGATTGATGAATGATAAAATGGACTTTTGATCGATGGCCGCTTGATTGGACTTCTTTCCTGAAGTTCTCGTTGTTGTTGCTTGTTGACTTTATATCCTTATGGACGAGCGGAATTGCCCTATCTTCACCTAATTCTGAGTTCCCAAATATTCATTTTGTATTCGATTGCTCTTATGTCGACGGTCTTTGATGACTTTTCTGTCTTATTCGTCTTCTTTTGTTTTATCTGTGTTCCCACGCAAAAATTTGTAGCATTTTATAATTTTTATTTAAAACCTTGGGTATTTGGTGTAAGTCTGACTTTTCTAAATTTTATGTTGGATTGAGCCGATCTCACTGACAACTCCTCACATTTTCTAATTTGTTTCTTGTTTGAAAAGCTTACATAGGTTTTCTCTCGGCAGCTAAGAAAAACCTGAAAGGACTCACTTGAACCGCATTAAAGATCGAAAGTATCCAGACCTCGACAAGATAATATGCTAGGTTACTAGAAACGCGCTTTGCGAATGATTAAGCCTTTTTGAACCCTTTGATAAGTTTACAATAATTTCTCTGCTTGAATCAGCTTGCGATCCGTATAATGACAAAATAAGTTTATACCTCCTTCTCTCAAACACGACACCTACAATTGCCAAGGCTTTTATCAAACGCAGTCCCTTTAATCCTCCCGAAACCTTGACATGTCGCACATTGGCATAAGGCATTCTCTTGACATTTCTTGTTCGCTGACACCCTGTTTCTGCACGCTCTCAAATAACGCCTTTTTCTCGGCACGCGTCATTTCCTGTTTTCCCTTGCATTTGATATGGTACATGGGATCGAGTGACCGAAGCGTGACACCCTCAAGAAACGGGAGATGACCCTTTTGCTCCTCGTAGCTCATTAAAAGTACCGTTAGAATAATGAATATCCAGTAGACGTTGTAAGCAATGACCGAGCCGTAAGTGGCCGAGTTCTGCCATCCCAATAAAGCGTTGAAAATGTCCCACCCGTTATCTCTCAACGGATTGCAGCAGTTCACGTGCCACACCGATTTGTTTATATCGTAGGTGCCGGCGCCCGACCCGTTTTCAGCAGCATCGCCGCCTGTTTTCTGATTAAAAACGTAAGATTCAAAAAACCACACCGCTCGCGAGAAAAGCCCTGCCGAGATCAAGTAGAGAATGCACGTGGACACGATCAAAAAGATCTGGAGCGAAAATCTGGCTCCCGTATAGTACATCACAATGCCAACGATGGCGCCTACCGCCAAACCACAAATTACAGGGAGCGGAAAAGATGTGGCCGGAGAATTCAACCCAACGCCGCCCACAAAAACCACCGCTTCTAAACCTTCTCTTAAAACGGTGATGAACGGGATCACAAACAATGCGTATTTTTTAGTATAGTGGCCAAGCCCTAGCCATTTTGTATGTCCCTTCGGTGTTTTCACAAGCGCCTTGGCCAACTTGACTCTCCATTTTTCTTTCATCTTGTTGACCCGCAACATGGCTAGCCCCATGAACGTGATCATGGTGGCTGCAATAAGACAGAACACGCCTTCCCAGAGATCTTCCGATTTCGACCACACGTCGTTTTTCAACGTGTAGAATACAGCAATAAACGCACATCCGATGCAAATACACAAAAACAAGCCGCTGCCGGCGCCTAGCCAGATTTGTCTGCGTAGTCTTTTGTATATAACAGGGTCGTCGGTAGCACCGCCAAGGCCCTGTTTTAAAAAGGCCAAAAGAACGGAAATTACCACCACAGCTTCAAGGGCCTCACGAAGAACCACAAAAAAGATCTGCACATTGAACAAATCGACCATGGCCTACGAAAAGTTGTTGAAGTTTTGAAGCTTTGGGGGTAATTAGAATGGACTTGGACTTTAGCTTGTAATAAAAGGGTGTATGTATGGATTGTCGTATCAAGTCATGAACAAATTAAATCGGTATTCAAAAACAATCGCATGAATTCACAGAGATAACTAATTTTTACTATCGGGGTGGGGATGATTACCCCATGCATACGCAACCAGAATAGTGAGTAACCAAGGAAAGGGCAGTTGGTGTGTTTCTCTTTGCGCAGTTGTAGAGTTAATGTTGCTGTTTTTTTTTTTGAAAGATTGCAAGCACTTCGAATAATTTTATATGTTTTTTAGATAGCTTTTGAAATGGCGATTTTGAGCAAACGTCAGGGCTTCTTTTTCACAACGCTCGACTGACGTAATTGATCATGGAGCACACCTATTGCGTGGAATCAAGTATTTGAACCATGATCTTCAAGTGCTTCAACGTAATATTCCGTTAGTGAGAAAGCAAAGCCGAGTGCGCTTGACGAAATTCAGTGATCGATATTGGAGCTTCTTTATTTTTCATGAGCTGATGATACTATCGTCGCTCAGATGTGCCTAGACTGAGGGGTCTAAAAGGAGCAGCTAAAGGGAAACAGCGAGATGCGCAAGACAATCGATTTCAAGCCAACGACCAGTAATTTTTCCCTGCCCTGTCCAGATCATCACAGAATGTCTTTTTTATCAACTAAGGCAAATTTGACCTGTCAAATCGTGTCTTTTCGTTTCTTTCAAGCACCTAATATCGTCGTGAGTGTTTGCCGAGGTTGTGTCTCACACCTTAATAGTTAAATAAACGACCAAAAGATCGCTTTCAGTTGAGCCAAATTTAACCGCCCTAGTGGGTTTCAACATGAAAGAAAACAAAAACCTTGCTTTCAAAAACGCAAATACCGTGCCGGGGAAAAAGGAAGTCAGAGGTCTGAGTATAGTTGAAGGTGAGTCCAAAGAGAACGCTCAGCACCACGAGATGATCACACGACACTGCAAAATTTTCGAAAACTCAAAGGCAATAATATACTAAGGTCTGTTACGGTTATTTGTCATTTAACATTTGAAATTTCCACGATCCTGTGTTGCTTGCGCACGTTCACGAAACCAAAAACCAGCGCATATGCGAGAAAAATCACCAGAAAGCTTCCTTTCTTTCCTCCTACATTTCAATGGAATATTGCAGAAACCAAATCACCACAAAAGAACCACTCTTGTAAAACAATACAATGTTTAGAAAGCCTTGTGAAAAAAACCCTTGAATGTAACCCTTACCCCGTATAAAAATTCGAACGCGAACGGCTCGACCAAAAACTATATAACAAAATGACCACGGGCTCTTCTGCTCTACTCAACCTGTGCTTAATTGTGTGTGTGTGTGTGTGTGTGTGTTCTAGCACAGGCCAACCAAAACAGAAAAAACCAATGGCCATAAACCAAACGATTGACCACAGATTCTTTCAAATCTGGAGCCCTCTAAAAGATCTACAAAGACGTCTTCTCGCCCTTGTTGGTGAGCGACTCGCTGGAACGGTCCTCGTCGTCGATCTTCTGCTTCTTGACCTTTTCAAATAACGCCTCTCTCTCCGCCGCAGTCAACTCGTGCTTCTTCTTACCCTTGATATGGTACATAGGGTTCAACGCCCTCATAGTAACGTTCTTGAGGAACGGCAAGTGGCCGTGCTTCTCCTCGTAGCCCATCAAGAGCACCGTGACAATGATGAAAAGCCAGTAAATGTTGTAAGAGATCACCGAGCCGTAGGTGGCGGAATTCTGCCATCCCAACAACGAGTTGAACACGTCCCATCCGTTGTCGGTTTCGGGATTGCAGCAGTTCACGTGCCACACGGACTTCTTGACGTTGTACGTGCCTGGACCAGACCCGTTTTCAGACGCGTCTCCACCAGTGGCCTGATTAAACACGTATGTCTCGAAAAACCAGATGGCTCTGGAGAACAAGCCCGCGGAAATCAAGTAGAGAATGCACGTGGACACAATCAAGAAAATCTGCAAGGAGAAGTTGGCGCCGGAGTAGTACATGGCCACGCCGACGAGAATGCCCGCAATCAAGCCACAAATCACGGGAATCGGGAAAGAAGACGCAGGCGAATTGAGCCCGACTCCACCCACGAAAACAACCGCCTCCAAGCCTTCTCTCAACACGGTGATGAAGGGCAAAATGAACATGGCGTATTTCTTCGTGTAGTGGCCAAAACCGAGCCATCTCTTCTTGGAGTTTTCGGGGGTCTTGACCAACGCCTGGGCCAACTTGACTCTCCACTTCTCTCTCATTTTGTTGATGCGCAACATCGCGAGCCCCATAAACGTGATCATGATCGTGGCAATGAGACAGAAAATACCCTCCCACAAGTCCTCGGACTTTGCCCACACGTCGTTCTTCAACGTATAGAAAACAGCAATGAACGCACATCCAATACATAAACAGAGCACTAGGCCTAAAGCCGAGCCGAGCCAGATCTGTTTTCGCAATCGCTTGTATACAACCGGGTCGTCGGTAGCACCGCCAAGGCCTTGTTTCAAAAAGGCCAAAAGAACGGAAACCACCACCACGGCCTCCAAGGATTCCCTGAAAACCACAAAGAAAATCTGCACGTTAAAGACGTCTACCATCTTGTTCTAGGCTGTAGCTGGCAAGTCAGGGCTAATTCCACAGAGATCTGGAGCGGGGAAAGGCTGATCTAAGGGGAACCAGAACCAGGAAACAATGGCACTACTTCCAAATTTAACGAATGAGAGTGCTACGCTCTACGGGTATTTATATGGCTCCTGCTGGGCCTCAGCTTTACATGAGATGGCAGCAGATAATCGATTCGTATTGCCGCGCGCGGCATGCACGAGCGCGATTCAGGCACACTGATCGTGAGAACTCCCGTTTTGGGCCGCCCCTGCTCGACTGCCCTGCATGGCATTTCGTGATGAGGATCTCAATTTTTTCGACCTGGGAGATGAGTAACAGAATTGAAGGCTTGGCTGTGATCTGAATCAGAATCAGATAAGCTGACGGCTTCCTCATAGTGTCAAAGTTAGAGAAAAGAAAGCTTGTTAAGGTTGCCATAATATAATCCCGCATCCACGCAAAACGTGCTTGCTGAGACTCTCATTCCCGGAGGCAGACTGCCGGCGTACATATTTTCTTGGCATTGCCAAGAAAAACCCCCCCAAAAAATTTTAACAAGAAAATTTTTCAACGCAAAAGCCTGCCACTGATGCGTTTGATAAGACGTGAATCTGTCTATTTACGAAGCAGCCTCTTGCGAAACAATGAAAAGTGTTCTTGGCTCCAGTGACCAACCTTCCGGCACCGAGCACATGACCAGATACCAATGTCAGGTCTGCCTGATGTTCCCAAAACAAAGAAATTTGTCAGTAGATACAGGAATATTTGGGGTCACCAGCAGGAGCTACACTACGAAAACGCCCGAGGTCGGGAATTCCTGCCACTTTGCCGGTCCGTGCTGCATGATTATTTTTCTTGGCGTTTAGGTGCGGTAGTGTGTGCGCTCGCGATCTAAGCGACTGGGTTTTTGCCTTTTTTTTTTGTTATTTCACCGTAACCCTGTGGTGTCATTGGCCGGAATCTAAGAGTGTACCCTTTGGTTCAACCCCGAAGTTTCGGCTTTTGATACTAAAGATTTGGTGCATAAATCGCACGCCGTCTTTACAGAACAGGCGCATATGCTCATACGAGGCGGCCTATCCCGGAACACGTGACCGACTATCTATCCGCAAAAATGAGTGGCTAGTCAATTTCAGGAGGTACAGGTGGTATTAACTTTAAGCCGCCTGACTTTCACAATGCACAAGACGACTGGCACGTGACTAACGTTCCCTATATTAAGTGTTCTCTGTCTTTTATACGGTAGTTGGTCCATGACTCTGCGTCAATTTGATCGATGGATCTATTTGAACACGGAGATTTGTCAGGCACCAAAAAAAATGGCTTTCGTGCTATTTTTTGTCAAATGTGGATGTAGGCGGGTCACTATTGTCAAGGATTTTGTTGCATACTTTAGCTCTTCACGGAGGTACAGCAACATTCGGTAAAGTAAGGTGTATGGGTTCAGTTTTCTCACCTCATTTCCACTCGCAATCTTTTGAAAATCTCGAAATGTGTTTTTGGGACGACTTGAGAGTAGTTAGTTCCCGATGTTTAGGACATGTGCGACGTGTATGAGAGGTTGCATTGAATAGAGCAAGCAGATCGGTGAGTAGATACTTTCCTAGGCTGAGAAAAATATCTTCGTAATCCTCAAACTATTTAAAATCAGGGATACGAGTCTACAACGCCAAGATTGCCCCTTGAGACTGTATGGTAAAAGCAGGAGAAAGGGGGCTGAACAAGGGGAGACACGATATTCAATGACCATTAGATTACAATGACTATTATAAGAAATTTTATAATCACTGAATATTAATTCTACTGGTAAACTAAAGGTGAGCAAAGCAGCCTGGCTTACTTTTTTTATTAGCCATATTTGGCCTTGCCTTGTTTCGATTGAGACCTTACAGTAGCAATATTTGCAGCATACAGATATTACTCAAGCCCAAGTTCAGATTCCAACTAGTCTAGTGCGCTGAATAACAAATTTGTGGGGATCTTGCCAAAATGAGAAGGCAAGCGGCGGGCCAAACATACAACGTGGTTGATAAATGCAATGGGTATTTTCTCGTTATGCCCGAGACGAGAAAGTCCAGACAGCTCGAAATGGAAACTCTTTTCAATCGTTTTTTTATCCCGCCCTTATGAGAGCTCTGCATAGGCATTGCGGGAAGAAGAAATTCGTGCTTTCGGCCGGGCTAGCCCATGAGGTGTTTAATTCTAGGCTCAGCGAGGCGCAGAAAAGTGTTTTGGATTTCGACACACGCTTTCGATTTCAAAGAATGCAGGTTTTTCCATGAAAAGAGCACGACAAAGCTAGAAGAAATTGCTCAAGTAAAATCCTCAGTCGGTCGGTGTGAAAACAAGTGAAAAGACTATTTTGAATGGCAGAGAAGCATAATAATTCCACTGTCGGAGTGTACCGAGAGTGTTCTAAGAAGCCAAGAAGAAGATCCACTTCTTTGTGCTCAGGCCTTTTTTGAGATATGCCTGTTGAAATTTGTCTCGTGATGCGTGTGAGTATTCTTCTTAAAATGGGTAAAAGCATAAGCGACCAATTGGCGCAATTGGCTGTCATCACACCACCTTAGCAACTTTAATTCAAGGCTGAATTGAAAGATAGGTTTGTGATGCCTAGGACCCGTGAAGATGTGAAATAAATGAGCCGCAAAGAATTGCCGGTCATACAAAGGAAAACCTTTCAATAACGGAGAGGGGATGCCTAATTATCTTTTCCGTTTCCTAGTGTTGAAAACAACACCTCTCCCAATCAAGTATAGATTAGCTCGACGCAAAAAATCTCCGTGGAATTTCTGAATACGGTGCCAACTTCACGTTTTGCGTGCACCCTGCAGTTTCCGGGGACTTGGCCACGCATTCCGGAACAATGGCCGACTTGGAACGGCTGTAAAAAGGTGGCTTTTTTTTTGCCACAAACCATTTACCAAACATTCCAGTATTTAAAATAACCTTAGCAAGAGTCTTTTTCAAACCTTCTTTCTGCAGTAAAAATTTTATACATAGCTGAAATCTTCTCGGAAAGGTACACGGGTCTTTTAAGATTGTCACGTTGCAAAATCTGAAGGGTTTCATGATACTGACGGCGGCTATTTGCAACAAGATTAGCCAAGCCCGGTTCCGTTCCACGCGACAGAGCAAATTAATGGCCTGTTAGATTTCGATTTAAGTAAGCTGTTCCCACTTCAAACAAAAACCTTAATGAAGTATGAGATTCTTTCTAGATCCAAGGTCTGGTATGATTATAAAGAGCAAACAACGCCACTCCCAGGATTTTGGCTCTCATCATCGAGAGGGGCAGTACGAATATTTCTGATTCAACAAAGAAGAATTGGCACAAAACGAATTCAGAGCATGTGATACAGTATTGCTACATAAAAAAGCCCCTTTTCAAGCATAGTTCGAATCCAACCACATCCAGGGTTTTGATCGCCAATCGACTCGCTTGAATTGCCGGCCGCTGGACTTTAACCGCCAGGGATTATATGCACACCTTGACGACTACGTCTTTGTTGTCATAAAACACAAACTCCTCACCACACGCCCCCCAATTAGTGAGGATTTTTCAAGCTCATGAGCTCAAAGGCACAAGAATTACCAACTCTCAAGAGTGGATTACTTTTTTCCGGCTCCATAGTTGGGGAACACAGCCCGTCAAGTCTAATTTGGCTGACCCAGACGGACTGCATAGAAGCCGCCCCGACCCCCACCCCCGCAAAAAGAACGAAAAAAAAATAAGAATGAACAATGTCCGGCTATGTTGAAGCGGCCAGGCTCTCCCCACTAATTAGCAGCGCGCACAGCCCTCATCTCATAGACCGTCTTTCTCACGCTGTACAGTACTTATTTCCATATATCTTGCACAAATCAGCCAAAGTACCCTTCCGTCTGTCCAGGGTCACGCAATTATCTGGCCATGAGCGACAAACAACAGATGGACGACTTCGCTTCGCTTTTCCTCCCGGACCTTTTGAACAGACTCGACCTGTTGCATGAGCCGGCCAAACCCGGGGCCGGCGGGCCACGTGCTCGAGCCGTCCAGCACCAAGGCTCGCCTGAAGGCAGCACGCTGAGCTCCGGAATGAGCCTTATTCGTTTTTTCGAGGCTTCGCAACACGCGGTGGCCAATGACCAGGAACCTGGAAGCATGCCGTCGGCCTTCTCCGAGATCAATCAGTATCTCCAGCTGCCGCTGCAGAAAGCGCCCGCGCACGTGACCCCGCCATCTTCGGCGTATATGGGCGGTGCTAATATGAACTTTGGGGTATACTCCAGGAACGGCGGCGGCTTTGGAAATGTCTCTGGCCGCAATGAAACGTTTGAATTTGACACAATTCCGAAAGCGTCGGATTTGAGCGGCCAGAACATGGGGGAAAGAGCCCACGTCAACTCCCACCTGAACCCCGGGATCAACACCAACATCAACACAGGCATGCCCGGTAACCCCGGCGGCAATATTAGCCACTGCCTCCTGCCATTTCTGGGTCTTGACATGGGCCACATGCTGCATTACGCCGACATTGTGCCGCCCGAAGCCTCGATTCTGCAGTCACAGAGACAGCGGCTGTATCCGATGGGTTCGTATCCACAGGGCTACGCTGCGCCACATGCCCCATACGATAACGGCACGTGGGCGTCAGCCGTGGATGCAAACGCGCTCAACAAAACCTGGCTCACGCCCCAACAGAGTGCCTATTATTCGGGCTGCGCGCCGAATTCCGTGGACGTGTATGCACCTGAGGTATACAATGGCGTGTGGCCTGCAAGCAAAATGGTCAAAGAACCGGTTGCTTTGAAAGATGAGACTGATACCGGCCGCATGAAACCCGGAAAACTAGGAAAGACTCCACGTCCGAAACAGCCCGCTAGTTGCCTGACTGCTCCACTCATCAATGTCGACTATTCCGACAGCTCTCTCGATCAGCTCGTGGATTTGAAAAAGACCTTGTTCTCGAACAAAAGCCCCGTGGTGAGCTCTGGGCCTAACCAGGTTAATTTCAACTTGCGAGGTTTTATCAACGGTCGCCTACTCTCAAACGATCAGGACAATTACAATTACATCTACCTATCATCCGGAGCGGTCGATCAAAATCTGGTGTATCAGCCGCAGGTCATCTCGTGCTATCGGCGAAATTTCATCAATTTACATCTTCACTTATCAATTGATTCCCCATCTACAAGCATGGCTATTGAAGGAAACCAGATTCTTCGGTTCCGCGTCGAAGTCAGCGCCATCACCGATAAGGAAAGCCCCGAGCCAGTCGCACTTCTTGATAATGAGCATGATGCAGACTCCAAAGACCCACGGAAAGCGGTTGATGGCTCGCAAGTCGAGCTCATCAGCCCGACCCATGTGGTTGAGTTGGCCAATTGCAGGCGCGAATCGTTTTGGAAAGTCAAAAAATTGCAATTCAAAAGTGCCACGGCCAATAGCACAAACCTCGTGTTTCAAACGTACTACCGTTTTGTGGTGCGGATCATTGCCGAAACTTCATCGGCGGATTGTATAGTTGAGGAATTGGCCAGCAATCCAATCATTGTACGGGGCCGCAATCCTTCTTTCTACCACTCGAAAAACGACGTGTTGATCAAAGCTAAGTCTCCTGGAGTCGCTTCCAGCTATGAATACTCGTCACTTGCCGTACCATTGCTTTCAAACGACCTTGCTGGCCAAGAGTCTAAGCCTTCTAGCAATATTCCCACCATGGATACATTGCAAAGTTCGTCCTTTGATCCAAGTACTGACCTGGTCACAAAACTTGAGCCCCCATCTCCAGATGTGGCACCAAAAATTGAAGTGCCTCCGAGTGAAAAGGACCTACCACAAAGTGACCCAAATGTGAGCGACGACGACAACGGGGAGCCAAGCGAACCAAAAGTAGCTG